>JBDFRD010026878.1:0-15296 GCA_039654405.1 Bullina lineata | reverse complement strand
GAAAATTGATTTCTTTCATCCTTGCAGGTAAAGAGGAGCAAAAGCGCTGGAGGTAGGTGGTAAATTATTTCTTTTGGTTTTTTTTGTGTGTGTGTTTTTAACACAAAGTTGATATCAGGTTGCTTTAATGCTTCAATTAAACATGAATATAACAATGACAAGCTCATGGTGGTAACAACTAGGAGTGATAAAGGGTAACAATGTAGATTACTCTCAAAGGGCAATGAAGTTTTAAATGCAAGGCGGTGAGAGTGGGTTTTTTTTAACCAATCAATATGGAACAGTCCACAAGTCCCCAGCCTTGAGAAGAATAGGACCGACGTGATGCGAGCTTGTCATATGAGGAGACTGAATAGCCAGTAAAGTAGCTGATGTACCAACTTTATGGGTTTGTTGTAAGAAATTTCGGGGAGCCATCAAAAAGTATGGTTTACGAGCAGACGCGGCCAAATTACGGCGAGGAAGCAATGAATATATGCTTTTAAGTCTCATTGCTGTTGCGTGTTTTGTTCTCTGAAGTCATCCTTGAACATGGTAAAATTACTCTTTTGGGTCCTCATTTTACTGCGAGTTCAGCTCATGATTATTTCAAGCCTGAAATGGGGCCACTTGGCCCTCTGGGTTGGGGGTGGGTCCAGTGGTTAACAACCGCTTCCGTAAAAAAAACATGAAGAAATGAAAGGCAAGTTCATATCTTGGGAGAGAATGGAGCATTTTCAAATGAAGAATACATGAACCTGTGGAAGTTGGCAAATGGAGACATTTGGAAATCGTTTGTCTGAGGCCTATACCTTGCCAAATGTTTTCACTTTGATGATGATGGAGCAAACTTGCTGATATCTTTAGATGCCATTGGGTCCAGTCATCTATATTGCTTCAATTTTTTTCTGCATTATTTTGAATTTTACTGAATTTCTGGTACATCTCTGTTTGCAGCTGTTTTAAGGAAGAGCCAGCAGGAAATTGAGAAGGAGCAAGCAGCTGATGCTGAAGCTGCTCAGATGAAGGAAGAACTGAAGAAGCGCCATGGAAAGATAAGGTATGCCTGAGACCTTGAATAATTGTTTCATGAAATAATGAGGGAAGCTGAAAATTCAAAAATACATGACACACAACAAGGGTGACACAGAGTAAGATAACTTCACATGAGATGTACTTTACAAGACGGGACCAAATGTATCAACATTCCTGTCTTCAAGGGTACGACACATACACACACACACACATGTGACTGGAAAGAATCCTGGCATTCTCATGTAGTTCGCTCTTTTTCATAGTAGCATGTGTGTGTACGTCTTGTACCCTTGAAGGCAGGAATGTTGATATGTTTGGTCCCATGTAAAGATCTGTTAATCTATATCACCCTTGTTGTGTGTCATTTATTTTTACCCTTTGTTTCAACTGGCAAACAGCTTTCATTGGTCTATGGATCAGTTAGGGGTGAGATCAAGTGAGAGGAAGCACAGTTCAACAATGTTATGGTTCCTCATTTTATTGCTGCTGAATGTTTTGGGGTTTTGTTTTTAGATTATAGTCCTGATTTGATTATGTGTTATAACATCTTACTGGTCATATGAATAGTATTTTTCTTTCGAAGGTCCACAAGTCTCATCAAGGGTTTATGTACTGTAATGGCAGCTAGCTATCTGTCCTGTCTATGTTGTTGAGTCAGGCAAAATCATAGAATATTTGAGCATTTGTGATTCAGATTCAGAGCTTAGTATGAGCCTTAAAAAAGACAGTCTGAAAGTTATTGAAAGAGTAAGGTTTCATTCACTGGATTGAAAAAACAATGTTTGCACATTTCATTACCATAACCCAGCCATTGTCATAATCTTATCATGTCTGTTACAATTTCATTGTACAACACAGAACAGCTTGGGGTTTGGGGTAGTATAATTTATTTCTGTAATCTCCAAAACTAGGGTACTTATAATAAACTACATTCTTTCTAAATCTTTCTTACTTGTCCTTTTTTAAAGTCGTATGTTTGTTTTATTTTTTTTTCTTTTACACTAATCAGGCGCATGGGCACAGAATATCGCGCAAACTTCAAGGCTCCCACCAAGTTTAGTTATGAGCGCGGTGCATGGAGAGGAGCAGACCCACCTCAGCTCATACCCCAGGCCCCAGTAAGTTTTCAGACGAATGAAAAAAAAAGTGATTTAGCTAAAAGTTTTAAGTGAAAGAAAACAGGAAAAAGAATTTTAATAAATGATGTTGTTGTAATAATAATAATTATTATTGTTATTATTATTATTAGATGTATTATTATAATATTAATTTTTAAAAAAATAAGAAGATTTTCTTTGTTTTATCTTCTATGATTTTCTGAATATTAATGTGTACATTCCTCAATTGGTTTACTTATCCTTTTTTTTTCTTTTTAAATTTTAGGAGGGGGAAAATGTGGACTTAAACAACAACAACAACAACAATAGCGATGAACAGCAGCCTCTTTCCACCTGGTTTGCCGAGGTAGTAGAGCTTCGGCGCCGGGCAGAGGAATATCGCAGGAGAGCCCAGGGTACCCACTTCTCCCGTGAGCATCTTGTGCAGCTCATGGCCAAGCAGAACGAGTGCTGGGACCTGGAGTCAGGCCGTTCTTCCACCCTGAGTGCTCTCAACTTGGAGCACCCAGCCGTTCCTGCCAGGTAGGACATATATGTCAACTTTACGGGTTCGCTATAAAAAATTACGAGGAGCCGTCAGAAATTACAGTTTACGGCCTTAAAATCTCATTGCTGTTGCGTTCTTCGGTCTCTGACGTTATCCTTATATGTGGTAAAATTACTCTTTTGGGTCCTCATTTCACTGCAAGTTCATCTGTAGACCTACTTTTCAAACTTTTAAGTTATCATACGGTATAGACTTTTAATTTTTTTTTTATTTTGTGGGTTTAAAATATGGCGAATTTTTAGTGAGGTTTCAAGTTAAAAAAATGTCTCTCTTAGTCTTTCATTGTACTACAGACCTCAGTGTTTCATTTTATTTTATTTTAAGTCATTGTCTTCTACGCCTCCCAATTCAATTGTCTTTGTAATATTTTAATGGCACAACCAACTTTTCAGGTAAAATTTATTAACAACCAGCTTTTTCAGGGAAAATTTATTTTATGTGGCCAGAAGAAATAAAGTTTCAGGCAAAAATCTTGGATATTGCAGATCTCTTCTGTCCTGAGTCTGTCATCAATCTGAGCTGTTTTGCGTCTTTTATAGTGAAATATACTTTTATATATTTTATTTGAACTGGCTTTGTTCTGTTCTCACAAGGTCTCAGAATATAAGTAACAGGCTTCAGAGACATACCAACCTAAAGGGATCGCCATAATTTCTTTCATTGTTCTTCGTTCTCTGGCATTATCCTTATACGCGATAAAATTACTCTTTTGGATCCTCATTTTACTGCGAGTTCAGCTCATGATTACTCCGAGCCTCAAATGGGGTTGGCTTGTCAGGGCTTCATTATCTTTAAATGACTTTCAGGTTAATACAAACTTTCAGGTTTTAAAATTTATAAAAGATGGTATAACTAAATTCAATCTTACTCTCCTGATCTATGAGCGCTTTAAAAAGAAAAGAAATAGACTCTCCCAATCCACTTCCCAAATAAAAACTTTAAAAAAGTGCTGAAGAGGAAGCAGAGTATATACATCCTGCTCCAATGTCTTCTCTTTTTGTATTAGGAAACGGCAGCAGCCTGTTGTGGAGAATGTCCAGTCAGAGCAGCTCTCTAACAAAGCTACACTTGGTGATTCCGACCCAGACGTGGATGCTGAGCTGGGGGATGAGGTTCAGAACGATGAGCAGGAAAAGCTGGAAGCTCAGGAGAACGGAAAGCCCCATAAGGCAAAGAAAGAATCCAGGAAGAGCAGGAAGATGGCTTGGCTAGAAGAGCATAAGGAAAAGGTGGCTGATCAGAGAAGGTAAGGCTGTTCCTTTTTAGTTTCTTTTTTTTTTTCCTTCATGGTATTGATTGAGTAGTCAGTTGTCAAAAAATGTAATATTTAATTTGCTTGGGAGTATTTCCATTATATATTTATTTTGTTTGATGGCACTGTTCCATTTACCATACATATTTGTCTTACATTAAAAAAAAACAACTCAGTATAATTACTTCAGTCAACAAGTGTGTTATGGATTAAGTTAAGTCATCTGCATTCATTTGATTTATGAGAAAAAAAGCAATATTTGTCAGAGACTATAATATGATTATAGATGATATGATATGACTATTATTTAACTAGTAAGACTGTATTTCAGTAATTTTTTATTGGATGGAGGAATAACTTTATAAGGGATCTTCCTCTTTGATTTGTTGTTCTAGAAAGCTGGAAGAGTTTGAGGAGCAGCGCCAAAGAATGGAGGATTTCGACGAGGATGCAGAAGGACCAGAAGGAAGGCTACCGACCCCGTCACTACAGCAGCAGATCAGTGCACGAAGACACCACCTGGACCTGACAACCCCTGCTATAGGAGGTGCTCTGCTCACCTGTCCTCCCTCCAAGAATAACAAGATGATTGTAACCTCACGTTCAGGTGAGAAGAATGGGAAAAACTGCAGCTTATGTAAATTTTAGTTGGCACGGTGGTCGAATGGTTAGAGCATAGGACTTCAAATCCATGGGTCTTGCGTTTGATTCCAGCAGCGACCATGTTGTGCCCTCGGGAAAGAAGCATTTTTCCTCTTCCCACCCAGGTGCAAATTGGGTACCGGCATATTCTGCTAGGGAAGTGAACCTAGGACAGACTAGCGACCTGTTTTGGATATGATCTAAAAATTATCACGTAGGCCTTGAAAGAACTTTACTTTTTACATGTAAATTGTATAAGTTTCTGTCTTGATGACAGCCTGATGTCCAGAATATTGCAGAGACAGTAATAAAGTGAGTCTGGAAGAAAAAGCTGAAACTTGTGAGAGGTGTCATTAACAAACGTATAAAATCCGGGGAGTAGATAAGTTCAGATCTTAACCCTGGTAGGTTGTTTTTGGGTTTGTTTTTTTTTGGGGGGGGGAACGAAGGTATTTCTTTGATGCTAGAGGATTATTGAAGTAAAGTATAGATGCAATCAGTCTGTGAATCATGGGATTTTCCCTTTTAAAGTGAAAGTGTTCGTCAGCAACTTAAAACTTAAAAAATTTAATCCAAAATCGTACACGAAATAAGGTATGGAGCTTCAAACATCAAGGGCTTGACAAGTGCCACTGTCAGAGGAGAAAAGAAGATGGAGATAAAAAAGAATGAACTAAGCTGAAATTCATGCCAGGTGTAGATAGACTTCCTCTTCTGTCTGGACTCGGCATGGATTTCAGCTTAGTCATTTTTCCTCTTCTTTCTCCATCCATGTGATTGTTTTTGTTGCTGTTGTTGTTGTTGCTCCTCTTGAAGACAGTAATTGTTGACACTTTTGGTCTTATCCTGTAACGTCCTTACTTTTTGAAACTCTATACCTTATTCCGTGTACAATTTGGGATTACATTTTTAGATTTGCGGCAGACCCCATTTTACAATGCACATTTAAAACAGTTTTGTTTTTCTTTTTTCTGCAGGAGATAGCTATGTCACTGCTTCTGATGATGTGCCTGTCGTCAAATCCAGACCTCAGGTAAAATAATGATATGCCTCTCACATGCTCCCTGTAATTTTTGGGGGGTCGAGATGGGCAGTAAAGCAATTTGGTTCTGCAGCCAAACTGAATACATGAATACACATTATTTTTAGAAGTGGTCTGTATCAGTGTGCTTTAAAATATAAAATGTAAAGAAACTGTAAAGTTTATTTAAGTGATGTCATTCGTTCATCGTGGACTTGTACATATTACGAAGAATAAGAAACCCTGACGGATGGAATTATAGGCCTACTTTTTCTTCCTTATGGTATAGAATTTATGTCCGTCGCTTAAATGATCTATAAACATGTAATATGTAATAGTATTTCAAAAAATGCTTCTGACCTCGATTTTAACTGAATATGTGGCTAGTCATTCTGTACTCAACTTTCCTTTTCGTCTTGTCTCATTTCTTATTGTTTCATACTGAAGCTAAAATTTTCATGATTTTTTATGCTTTCATCTGTGCGGGTATAAAGCAAAATTGGTGTATCTGTACTGTATCAAATTCATAACAAAAACAATATAAATGCCTTTAAAAGAAGCTAACAATAAATTTTGATGCATAATGTTGTAACTGCACATACAAACTCTATTCCTTCTTTTTTTAAAGTGTTACGCTTTAAATGAAATACTAACCTGCTAGCAAGACTTAAACTTTTGATACCGTTTTGGAGAAGCAACAATTTTGCTCTGTAGCCTCGATCTGCTTTTTATTGCATTTTCTTTTTTTAATCAGTGGACATCATTTAACAAGTATTTTTTATAAATATTCATTAAAAAATACTTTTGGATTATTTGTGCTCGCTGTGGTAGGTTTTCTTCATATTCTCTCTGTTCGTTCTTATCTGTCTTCTTGATTTCTCCTCCTGGCATTGAATTAGGTATACCATTATCATAACCAGGGGTCCTCTGTATCAAGTTGACTTACAAACCATTTTTTGATGGAGGCCACATGCTTGATGCAACATTTCTTCGCCTTTTCAAGTCTATAGGAATTATTATTATTATTATTATAATTATTGTTGCTATTATTATTATTATTGTCTTCCCCTTAATTTCAGTACGACATGGAAGAACTGATCACCCGGCCCACACTTGGCCAGCCTTCATCAGACACTCATGCACTCCGGGACGAGGAAGCAGAGTCAGACCGACCTATGGTCACTCGCTATATAGCATCTCCAGCACTAGTCGGCGTCGATGAAGGTGAGTTAGTGAAAGTTTTATGATGACTTGTATCAGTATGCCATTTAAGGCTAGGAGTAATCATGACGTGAACCCAAATTTTACAGTAATTTTACAGCGTACAAGGACAACTCCAGAGAACGAAGAGTGCAACGGCAATGAGATTTAAAAGCATATATCCTCGGTATTATTGCCCATAAACTGTAATTCTCACAGCTCCCCATAATTTCTTACGGCGAACTCATAAAGTTGGCATGTCTGTTGTACAGACCTGTTTTTTTTAACAGTAGACCTCGCTGGCCAACAGGGAAATTGTAGGTATAATAGCAGTCTTAAGATTAAAACTTCTTATGTTTATAGATGCTGAAAGGTTCTCAGTACTCCTGTTTTTTAGCTGATTTCTTTTTTCTTTGACCTGGTACTGTTTTAATTTTAGATGTTTAGATTTATTTCAAATGAAATATCCAGATCTAGAAAACATCTACTCTGAGCTTTGAGGATGCTTGTAAGTGCTCTTTAACATCTGAAATGAAGTTCACTCAACTACTGTAGCTGATTGCTTTGGCCTTTTCTTTTTAATATCAGATAAAGAAAACGCCACAGAAACCAAACCCCAGAAGAAGGCCAAGAAGAGTAAGAAAGTGCCAAAACCCAGTGAGCTGAGCGCTGTGAAGGAAGGCTACGGAAAGACGTACAAGAAATCCTCTGGATACATAAACCTTGGTGAGAATGTCAGATTCTTTTTCAGCAGGTGTCATAATATGTGTTCATTTGCCAGTATCTCTTGTTAATGTATTCCTAAACAGGCTGTTATTTTTGTTTTTAACCCTCTTAATGCTGACTTAAAATGTGCAGCAAAAATACTAGTAGTCTAGACAAGGTGCCAAGTTTTGGGCCATGTATGTGGCTCATCGAATTCTTACTGGGAAAGCCACGTATGTGGTTCATTGAACTCTACTGGGAAAGCCACGTATGTGGCTCATCACACTAAGCAGGTCAAATCTCATCTACGCCTATATAATATTTGGTATAAAATTCAACTGTCATGATGCTCTCCTTTTCCATGATTATAGAACTCAGCAGACACCATTTCTCTTAGTTATGAAGAAACCCTATATTTTCCAGCCGACATCAAAGCTGACCAGGCTGCACGAAAAGAGGCTGATGTCATGTCAGTGTCGCTGATGTCAGTGGCATCTAGTGGAAGTCTGGCCTCAGAAGTTTTGGAAAGAGCAAAGAAACGCCAACAGGAGTTTTGGGGCAAAAAAGGTTAACATTAAAAGATGATTTTTAATGGTACCATATTTTAAAATTGAAATCTGCTGATTCTGATTCTTGTGAGATGAGTAGGCATGTACTGAAATATATTTTTAAATTTGTTCTTCTTGCTACAAATACTTCTTAGACTTAATCCATCCAGGTGCATTTTAACACCTTTTATTTAGTTTTAACTTTTTGTCTTTTGACCAATTTTTCTGCTCATGGTCTGTGGAGGAAATGCTTCATCATGTGTGTATTGTGATTGCTTCAACGAACGAAAGGCAGCAGAATTTAGCATGTAATTTCACAAGTTGTGAGACTGTTGATGAATAAAAACAGAAAGAATTCATTGTCAAATTGCACATTTTTTATGAGAATGGATTGGATTATTAGTTGTACAAATGGTTTTTAATTGTATTGCAGTTTATTTCTGCAGGATTCTAGTAGTGAACTGCAGGCTTGCTTGTGTATGGGGAGATGGTCTTTCCTCACAGTATTGTGATTTGAAGGAATGACACCATTGCTCCCTATTGTTATTATTTTCTTAACTCATTGCACCCATTTTTATTGTCCTTTTTCTTCGGAATTCTCTCGAAAAGGCATAGTGAGTTGTCAGTTGTTTTTTTTTAAATATTATTATACATGTTTTATTGTGAAAAATAAGCTCATTTGGTATCAAACTAAAGGAAATTGAATGTCCCTATAACCGTAGTAATGATTTCAGTTGTGCTTATACAAAATGATGGGAAGGACCAGGGTGAAGGAAAGTTAGGATCAATTCAGTTCAGAACTGATTCGTTCTTACCAAGGTCTGGGCATGAGAAATGAACGACTCATTGTGAAAAACCCTTAGCCTTCACTACTCAAAGTGGAACTCAGAGTGAAATGATCAGAGGTGCATAAATTCTGAAGTGAGATGTTCTCATTTATGAAAGCTTCATTCTGAAATAATGATTAACGTTTTTATGTTTTTATCACCCCTTGATTCCGATTCCAGGGGAAAGAAGAATGTTATTTTTGTTTGTGAGATTGACTTGTCATGCTGCTCAAGCACAATTGTTTTCATTTTGTATTTTTGAATAAAAAAATACTGAACCGTTATTATAGGGGACCATAGTACAAAATGTGCCACTATAAAATCAAGCTGTCTGTGATCTGTCTCAGTTTCAGGGAATTGCATGGAACGCCAGATACTGCTTATAATGACAATTAGCTTTCTGTTTTACATCAGGATTTCAGTAAAACCTCTTCATTCTACAAGAACATAATTTATTCTAGATGAGGGAAATATTTTGCTCGAGTTTTTTTTTTCCTCTACATAATGAACTTGAAAGCAGTGCCCATATGTTTTAAATAGCAATTTCAAACTACATCTATAATGTGTTTCATTTTATGACCTTAATTCATCATTTTCTGCTGAAACTGTGATATGAAAATATGCATTTAGTCCTATATTTGTAGTACTCAGCCAGTTCTTCTCATGTACTGCATATTAACCAATTACATTTTAGACAGCATCATGTAATGCATTATATTTAATAATACTCTGATAGTGATTCAGTGTAATACAACATTTATCCTGTTACGTTTTGCAGCAGAGTGGAAATAAAAGGTAGTAGTTCAACATTGGGATGTTTGCCTCTTTTGTCATGATAATGAATGCATTTATCGAGTGTTTTTCTGGTATGCACCATGTGGGAGATGCGGGCAACACGAGATGGATTTGGACCTTGTACCTTAACATGTCTAGCTTGTCAAGAAAGAATGGTGCATGTGGATCTACTCTTCCGTCTCGTAAAAA
Organism: Bullina lineata; assembly: GCA_039654405.1. Taxonomy (NCBI): domain Eukaryota; kingdom Metazoa; phylum Mollusca; class Gastropoda; family Bullinidae; genus Bullina; species Bullina lineata. The sequence goes on along the minus strand of JBDFRD010026878.1, from coordinate 5,438 downwards.
GATTATCAAAAAGAAAACATCACGAAGAAGATCAGTGACATCACATTTATTGTTACCCTATCTTCATAAAGTAAGTAAAGTTCCCTCGAGGCCCATAGCTTATCCCAGTTTCTGTAGCGTGAAGCGGAACAGATGATTTTTACTTCACCTCCTAGACAGGACACTAGTCTGTCATGGGTTTACTTCCCCAGCAGAATATGCTGGTACCCAATTCGCACCTGGGTGGGGAGAGGAAAAATGGTGTAAAACATCTTTCTCAAGGACACAACACGGTCACCTCCCGGACTCAAACCCTTGGATTAGGAGTCCAACGCTCTAACCATTCAGCCTATGTTCATAGTTGTTCCCTTTTTCTTTTCCTCTAGCATTTGTATAACCAAAGGTGTGCCTATCTTACAAACGTAGACTGTAGAAATGAGCACCTTTAACAATTAGATGGCAAAACCCCATGCTTTGTGAAAGCTTACAGTTTTTTTAAATATTAAATTTTATTAACTTTCCCCATATTCTGATCATGGCTATTTGAAAAATTAGCTTCCTTTGATGTCAAACCAATAATTATTCTAAAAAGATTTTGCTAAATAAATACACGTAGTGATGAAGTTACTTAAAATTTGGTAAATGCTGAAATTGTCCTCATCCACAGAATCGTCCATTTCCCTGTCAGATAAAAGACTTACATACTAGTTTATATGTAATCAAAGACATCATACGTCCTTTCATTCATATATAGCACAAGAAAAACATCCTTAGTTCTATATTTTATTTTTTGTAAATGTATAGACCAACAAATAACATTTCCAATAAAAAATAAAGTCCATAAAGAAAGTTACATTATTGTGTTACCTTTGCTCTGGCACAAAACTTGTCATTCTAAACAAGCAGTTGTTTATGAACTGTAATTTGGGTAACTAACACGATTTTGTAACTAAGGATACCATGATTTACAACAGTTAGTGAAAGAAAATTCTGATTCCAAAAATGTAAATCTAAATCCATAAACATGAAATCCACAGTGTAGCCTCAATCAACTCACTGAGCCCTTGCTTGTTTTTCTTTTAGAAATAAAAAAAAAATCACTGTTCTTGTTATTTCAAATGTACTTCAAAACTGAAAGTGGCGCAAAATTTTTATTAATTACGAAATATTCCTTGAACCTGGATTTGTTCAAAATCCGAAAACACAGTATCTAAGGCATCAATTAATTTCACCACAAGCCTGCCTTAACAACATGGATCGTTTAGTTTTGGGGTTTTTTTTTAACTGTTCATATTTGTCCAAAAACAACACTATTTCTAGTTTGGAAGTGGTTCTTTCCTTCCCGACAACAAAAGTTCATTGTAGTAAGCTATTTATGTGATTAAAAAAACATGTTAATCACATTTGGAATCAGGGTCCAGTGATTTGAGGCTCATTTTGATGAATAAATCAATGTACAATCGCCAACAGAAAACTAGCATGTGGTAATGGTTTTTACTAAAATATACGCAAAACTACTGATGTGTGAAACTGAGTCATACTTGCTCAACAATACATGAAATGCACTGACAATTTCAGATCAATTTGATTTAATGAATGTATATCTCATAACAAGTGAAAAATCTGGGCAGAAAATCTTTTCTAACTTCACACCAAAGAACTGACAGCATTAATGTTAAACAATGTTTCTTACAATTTAACATAATTAAGCTACTGATAACAATATCACAAAGCAAATAACAATTGGAATATTTCTATGCATTTCAAAATGCCTTCATTTTGAGTTAAACTGAGTGAAAAGAAAAGATTAATCATATCCATGAAATGAATCATTGAGCCTTCATACAGTATACTGGAAGCTACATACATGATGTAATGATAAAATAGTAAGCGCACTAGAATAAAAAGATTCCTTGCCTAGCAAAATGATTTCTCTCAATGCAGTTTTCAAAAAATAAAGAAGAGAAAACGTAGATCTTTATAAAAAAAATGATTCAACATCTTGGGATTCAGAAGGATTCCACAGCCTTCACAATGCAAGAGGCACTGATGCCGTATTTCTCCAACAGCTCTGCACTCTTGCCACTGCGAGGAATTTCCGGCACATACAGGCGCTTCACGACGATGTTGGTTTCAGTGCTCAATGCACTAGCCACTGCTTCTCCGATGCCACCTGAAGCAGTCAGAACAAATGATGATGAGTTGCAACAGGAATATAAACATACAAAAGCTGGTCTTTTTTTTAAAACAATGACATGCATTAGTCACAATCAATCCATTGACAGTGATTTATCAAACTGGTTACTTTTTGATAAAAGGAGCATCAGGCTTTGGTCTGGAAAAACAATACCAGTAGTACCACGCGTGTGTTTCTCAATTTCTATCACAACTATGATCATCACATCACTGTTGCTTTATTTCACAATCTAAGGACAAGATGAGAATTTTGCGTAAAATGAACAAAAATTTTAAGAAAAGAAGACAAAAATTGTTTGAGAATTGTTATGAAACTCGAAGTGACCAAAACTTTACATGATTGCCTGTTTTCACAATACATCAATGGCTTTGTGATACCTATTTTTCTTCTTTTGACAAAGTATGCCACAAAACCGCTGAAGTTTTGTGAAAACAAAAGGCCCTAAAAAAAAATCCTTCTAATGTGTGAATTATCATTCGGGAAATTTGAAGCCTTTGCCTGTTAACCTCTGAATTATGAAATTGTGGATATGTCCATAATATGACAAATTTTGTATGGCATTTTCCAGGTTTTTTATCAACTGTTTCATATTTTATACTTTCAATAGAAATACCCTGAAGGCCTTTTCTGTGGATAAATGGCTTTATTGAGTAAAATACCTTACTTCTCATGTAATGAAGGATGGCCAAGAAATGTTAGAGAAAACAAAATTTTCAAGACCTTTTTTCTTATGAATCAAAGTATCAAAAGCAAGACTTTCTTTAGTTATATCAACTAATTCTTTCAATACCTTTTGTTTGATTCAACATCACTGTAAAACAAAACTTCACATTGTGGTACCTACCCTCAGCATAATGGTCCTCAACTGTGATGATCTTGCCGTTAGTAGCTTTAGCACATTGCAGAATGGTTTCTTTATCAATGGGCTTGATTGTGAAGGGATCAACCACCCGTATATTCATGTTTTTTGCACTGAGAATGTCAGCTGCCTTTAGGGCTTCAAACAGCGTAACGCATGATCCGATTACGGTTACCACGTCATTCTTGCTTTGTTTCACAATCTAAGGATAAGATGAGAAAGCAAAAATTGGATAAATCATTTTTGAATAGTACTTGTCATGTACCGAAAATTTAAAAAAATATTTTTTTCTTAATTATTAGTAAAGTTCCTTCAAGGCCTATGAGTCTCATAGAGCGGAGCTTATCCCAGTTTTGATAGAGTGAAGCAGAACAAATGATTTTTATTTCATCTCCTAGACAAGACACTAGTATGTCGTAGGTTTACTTCCCCAGCAGAATATGCCGGTACCCAATTCACACCTGGTGGGGAGAGGAAAAATGGTGTAAAGTGTCTTTCCCAAGGACACAACAAGGTCACCTCCCGGATTCGAATCCTGGACCCTTGGATTGGGAGTCAAACACTCTAACCATTCGGCAACTGCGCCACCTTTCATTTGTCTGAAAATACTCCATAAGTCTTCAAACATGCACTCACCTTTGCCTTTCCAATGCCAAACTCTTCATCATTGCCGTAAATTACTGGAACATTCGGTCGGCTAGCTCTGATGAAACACACTCCTTTGGTGTTTGCAGCTAATTCTACTGCCCTCTCAGTGGACACAGCATCCGTCGGATAGAACACCGTGGAGCCAGGAATAGATCTAAACATGGCCAAGTCCTCCAGAGCCATCTGGGAGGGTCCATCCTCACCTGACATTGAACAGCGAAAAAGAACAATTACAATGTCTTCAGTTTGTTTCAAATGCAACAAAACTGCTGCAGCACTAATCTAGCTTTCCATTAACTGTTGAAAGTTGATTCAACAACAGCAGGCTGATGTGACAATGAGGAAAAATTCCAGCTTCAGTAGTTTAAGATTTTCAGTAAAATTTAAAATACACAGGCCAATTGCCACCTGAGACTATTACAGTGGAAACCTCAAAAGCCAAAGTGGGATAAACCGAAGTTTTTGAGACATAAGGTTCTTTACTTCTCTTTGGATTTGTTAAATTCAAATTCAAACGGATAATTTGAAGCTACAAGGGCTCGATTCTCTTAATTCGAAGTTGAGATTGGAGCGCACCGTGTGGGACAAGGGAAGGGTTGGAGGTGAGAGTTAGGAAAGACAACCTTGTAGTTGTAGGCCCACGTACATCTCTGCAGGCCCAGTGAGGCACGCGACTTTACTTTGTTACGGTCCTAGATCTAACACAACACAGTAGGTCTACACAGTTTGAGCAACAAAACCGATGTCCATTTTAAAGTCCAATTTTTAAAAAAATAGTAAAACAGGAGGGAACGACACACTGTAGTAGCAGATGTGCCAGGAAGTGGGTATGGAATTGACAAAGAAAATCAAAGGAGGAGAAATGCTGGTTTTTTAAGTTTAAGGGGGAACTGGACAATAATTTGACATTGTTGGAGCCCAATTATGCCCCTTTCTAAAATTCGAACCCGCTTAATTTGAAGTTTTGGTCCATTCCCAAGCACTTAAAATTATGAGGTTTCCAGTGTATTTTAAAGGCCAAAGAATTGATATATTAATATTCTGAAAGTATATTTCCCAATAGTATATAAACAAAGAAGTGACAATCATCAGTGTAAAACGCTTAGCCTTCACTATGTTCTGAAAGACACCATCAGCGATATCCAACCTGCAAGCATCCAAAACCGGAAAACCGACGTTAAAGAAATTAAATCAAGTTCCGAAAGACGAACAATAAGTTTTTGAAGATATCACACACCAGCCTCTCTCTGAGCTGAATAAAGCCCCAGAACATTTTTAACCATTTAACCCCTAGGGACTTTCCCCCTAGCCAACTGTGAAATCCTAGGATAAGGGAGATAACTCTGTCACAAATGAGGGTACACATTTTAAATAATTTATTAAAAAATCTCCATTCATACCAGCACACTCAAACTTTTCTTCTGAAAAGAAAAAAGGACAAAGAAATATATAAAGTAAAAGTTAAAACTGACATTATAATAATAATAATGTCCATGAACTTCAAACACTGGGAAAAAAAAATTGCACTGCTTGGTAGACGAGAGACGATCACTACCCTGCCTAATGATCATTGTTCAGGCTGTCATGATATTTACTAAAGCACTCTCCTTTACACAGTCTTATCTGGCACAGGTCACATCCAGTTACAGTCTCTCTGGCCCTTCCTCTGCTGCCATAATTTTTAGTTTTTGAACACCAGAAGCAGGCACGTTTGTCGCCGTGCATTCTGATCAGACGGTGGTCCAGCTGATTTGT
>JBDFRD010026767.1:0-15297 GCA_039654405.1 Bullina lineata | reverse complement strand
TCTCTCTCTCTCTCTCTCTCTCTCTCTCTCTCTCTCTCTCTCTCCCCCTTCTCTCTCTCTGCCCCCTCTCTCCCTCTTTCTCACACTCTCTCCCCCTCTCTCTCTCATTGTATGGGTATGTGTAAGCAAGAAGTAGGAGGGAAATGGAAGAGCAGAAACTGAGTAATTGATTGATTATGGCATTATATGGCTGTGGCAATGTATGGTAAAGAACATTTAAATTTAACTTTGTCTGCTCAGTCACAGAGTAAGTGGAGCCAATATTTGAGAGTTTGAAAGTGCTGCTATGAGTCTTGCATGAGAACATGGAAGTCCGTTTACTTAAAAATTTGTATGTGGCATTGGCCATTTTCATAAAAAAAAAAAAAATTATGATGTTCAAAGAATGCAGTGTGTCATCATGAATTTTCGGTGATGATTAATAACATTTTGCCTTGTTATATTTTTTAGCTTTAATTCTTCTGATCATTTTCAGAAACTGGAGGCTGAGAAAGACGATTCATATCTTGATGCCCCATGGGCAGACAACAATCAACTGAAGAGACAATTTCAAGGCTTAAATGACATCAAGTGGGGGCCGAGATAAAATTTATTGTCATTTTAAAAAATGCTCACATGCTGCCCCCTTATCCAAAACTCTCACGGCATTTTCGTTTTTAACTGAATTTTCAAACTTGAGCCTTTTATGATTATGCAAGTTAAGTTTTAACTTATGTAAACATTAAAATTAAGGATGCTTTGGGTTGAACTACTTCAGTTGAATATAAATTTTCTTTCCTCGCAAAATCTACAAACATTCTTATACAAGTATTGTATGCATTTTGTACACATCCTCCTGATGGGGAGAAGGGTTCAGTAAGAAAAGGAATGTTTGAAGAATGTAAATATGAACGAATGTGAAGAAAAATGTTTGCATTCCGTCCCACTAGAGTGATATTAATGTGAATGTTATGTCACGTGAGAACACATTTATGGATCTATTTATCTTTCCTTTTCTCCCCCCCAAAAAAAAAGCAAAACAACAAAAACAAACAAACAAAACAACAAAAAAAACCACAAAACAAAACAAATATATACATACTTCAGATAGCAATGTGTTCAGTCTTTTAGGTCTGTTTTCTTTGTTCACAAACTGCTGCCGTTTCCATGTACATGACTTAGAACTTTCATTTCATGATGTAGATTCATTTATCACTCATTGAAGAACAGAAAGTTAATTATTTTTTTTTCTTTTTCAATTTTGATGAATTCAATAAACATAACTTGTAATAAAAAAAATTGAAAACATTTTCACATTTTGTTCTTTTATTTTGTCATTTCAAAATAAGAATACAAATTTTCGTGTAACAATTATAAAATAAAGACATGCTAACAGTAGTCATTAGCAGTATAATAAGTAGAAGGATGGTGGAACATGGACAGAACAGAAGGGGCAGGCTGTTGTAAAATGGGAGATCTACAGGGTGTCCACAAAGTCTGGGTACATAGGAGATTTCACTATTTTATATATTTAGGTTATTTTTCCTTTCAGATTGAATGATGGTTCTGTCTAAAGTAAAATAAATGAGTTGGTACTCTTAAGTGGACGAGAATGATGGGTGAATTGCATTAGAATTGAATAAAATTGTGTAGTTTTAAAAAGTATGTGTTTTTAACCATGTACCCAGACTTTGTGGACACCCTGTAGAACCACATATGAAAATGAAACATTTAAACACTTAATGATGATCAAGACTCGTGAACTAATAACACTGCATGGCTGAAAAACAAAAAGAAGTTTTGAGCGTCTGTAGCATGTACGGTGTGTATATGGATGCGTGTACGTATGAGTATGTTAATCCATGTAAGTGTATGTAAATGCATGTTACTGTCTGTATGTAAATTATCCATGTTCGTGTGTGCATCATGTGAATGCATAATGTGTGTGTATGTGTGTGTGAATGTATGTAAGTACATGTGAATGTGAATGCATATATATGTTTGCATGTGAAAACATGTATGTATGAAAGTATGCATTTGGGATTCAGAGCATGAACACAATGAAAACAAATAGGGCCTAACTGATGCATTTCTATTTTTCAAAATTTCTGGACACAGGATATAACTAATATAAGATAAGACTGCCATTACTTGATTTACAAACACTGACCATTACATTTACTACATAGTGTGGCAGTCTAGTTACCATGAAGGAGCAGAACCTTTTGATGTAGGCAAATACATTTTAATAATATCAAAATCATTACTGGCTGACTATTGATTAATTGACATTACCATAGTAAATCGAGCAGGGGAAGTTATGTGAAGGTTGGATTGAGCCTCAACTTGAAATTCACTGATTGTTTCACCCTTTTTAATCTGTAGAAATGAAATTTTTTTTCGAATATTATATTTTTGTCAGTATCAAACTGCACACCAGTCCTGAGAAATGTAATGAACTGAAACCCAAACTTTGAGCTGGGCCCTATCTGTTGTTCTTATTCACTCATTCCTTTACTTTGTTACAATCATTGATATGGTTGTACTATTTTTGTATGTGTAAACTTCATAAGAATATGAATGACACAAATGCAACATAGCACACACATAGATAAAGCATAACAATAGTAGAAAAATCGTACACATAATAAACATGAAATATTCATTGTACATTACTCATGAAATAAGCCCCCTCTATAATAGGCACAACTCAATGACATGTAAACATATTACATCTACATTCAAACAGAGACAAGATGAAGCCGTACAAAAGTAATAATATCCATGCCTTGGTCAAAGTTCTTCAGTAAAAGAAGTAAGAAAATAACAATGGTCTTTTGATAAGATGCACAAAAGAGCTGGCAGCGTCACAACCTTGATGGTGTATACAAGAGTATTGTGAAAAATACTTGAGCTACGTACACCAACAGTAGAACATTTCTGACCCTCAAATGAGTAAACTAATTAAATATAAAATTTCACGTAACTTACTTGGACTGCCTGGAAATCAAAATTGTTCATAGCTCACAATAATATTTTCTTTGACTTCAGAGAAAAAAAGGTAAAGTTGTATAATTTCTATTTTTATAATCAACCAAGTTTTGCTTAACACGGCAATCAATATAAAAAGTACAGCACAAGTTCTTTGGTGTTGTATATATACAGCGTATCAAAACGGCAGAAAACAAAAGTCAAATACCCTCTTGGATTATTGTGTACTTCTTCGCTCTGTTAGAGAGAGAAAAAAGAGAACAAAATGTGATAAAGCAGCAAGACATCCTTTTTATATTATTCTGTCTTTATTCTATCATACCCACTGCCTGCTTTTTACAATATAAAAATTTGTAAATGCATACATTTAGTATTTGACTGGTCTTTGAAAAAATGGAATACAACCATGTCAGGCTTTATTGATAGAGTGCAAAGGGTTTTTATCTCTTGAAGGCATTAACAGACCAGTATTGTTCACAGAATGATTTAACATTGATGAGTACAGACAAACCTGAATGAAATACCTACTTACTCACCATTTAAATGTGGGCTACATCAATTTTTCCATACAGACAAAAATAATGATAAAAATGAATTGTTTTTTTTTTTGTCATAATTTTTTTTCTTCTATACTACTCTATTACATCCCAGGCGTGAGTAATCAAAACAATGTACATGGGTATATAGATGGAGTTTAAAATATAACTAACCAGCATTTATTATCAAGTTGCAAGTAACAGTATTGGTTTCATTTCAAGACTAAATACTATTTACTCAAAGAAAACATAACTTTTGTAAGTAGACAGCCAAATAAAAGTAAAGGCTAACAGCATGTTTTTGATACCTCATATTGTAACCAATTAAAAAAAATCCCATTCTATTATGTAATGTAAAAAGGAAAACAAACCTGTACTGAAACCAATTAAGTGACCATTTAAAGCTGCCAAGCTGTTGCCTTGTATGGTTTTACACCCCATTTAGAAGTTTTACAAACCTGAAGTGTGTTGTGGACCAAACAATGGGTAAAAAAAAAGTTGATTACTCTGTTGCATAAAGTAAACATACAATTAGTACAATACCCAAGTTTTGGAGGCCAGTATGTTCACAAACTCATAAATGTTGGACTTGCTGGAATGAAGAAAGAGCGAAAATGATATGCCCATCATACATTCACAGTTGCATGACATTGTGCTCACCAAAACTTTGTATCTTCTTACTTCTCTCAAGTCTTAATTCGTAATCCTGACGCAAGCAATTCAACAGAAACTTTCACAAATCTTTCTAAAAAAATGCATCATATATGTACAATAACGCACATTCATTTTTCAGTTGGTGAGAGTGCCATTTAATTCACAGTTAAATGATTACAATTAAATTTAAAGCACAGTAATAATCTTTATATATATATTCAAATAAATCATTATGCTGTTTGACAAAGCTGTGGAACGTAGATCATTGTATATTTTACAGGAAAATGAATCATATCTTACCTGCAATAAATACTGATACTATTCACAATAATGAGAATGGTAACAAATGATAATAACTCTAATACCATAAGATGACAGGTATGTAAACACCTCATATCTGCGTGAACACCCATATCTGTCTATGATACAATAACATTCCAGAGCAAGAGAAAATCCATGAAGAAAGTTCAAATTACATGTATAAGCCATTCAATGCATACCAAGAACTGAATGATCAAATAACACAATGTGAGGGAAAAAACTGACTCTTATGTCCTTACATCAAAAATTGAACAAGATGGCCTAAGGCAAGGATTTTACAATCAGTAAAATATAAAATGAAATGAGCACATCAGGAACTTTATAGGCATCGTTTTCAAAATACAGTTCAAGACTGAATTTTGTCCTGTCATGAAAATGATCTTGAAACAGTGTTCTGCTTCATGCTATTCAAGCAAAGACACGCTCTTTCAGCTCTGTAGGCTTTCAAGGAACTGAATTTTTTTTTTTTTGGACGTACAATGCATAAGTATTTAAACGATGAATAATTTTTGAGTTGACTATATAACATTTAATAGGTGTTGCCTCACTTTCTCAGCTTCTCCTCAAAAGAAGTCTGATTACCAGTTTCTGAGTCTGGGTCTTAAGCGAGCCACTCATGCAAGTGCCTGGACCGGGATCAGGCATCATGCCGCAACCCAAGCCTGGCCTGGTGAGGGTTTTTTCTACACACACGCTGCGGCCTCACCCAGGGATATTTTTCATGCCACTCCAGGTACGCTGCTACCCGCTCTATTCAGCTTATTTCAGCTATTTCTAGACTGGTTTTTCATGAGCGTAATGACAACCGAACACCAAAAGGGTCTTTGTGGATTAATTATTTATTCTTTTATAGAAGAAAAGAAAACCGAAGAAAAAAAAAGAGCTTACTGGACAAAACTGGCTTCTTGATCGGGACACTTTCACCCATAGACCTATGTGTTTAAGTCAGCTCCATGACTAAAAATAGCATTTTTAAGGAGGGGGAGTGTCCTAAAAATGGGTTAAATTATCTATTTTCTGTTTTTATCCATCTATTGCAGAAAACAGATTGCTACTCATCCAGCAGCAATTTATTTCCCTCAAACTGACCATAAGGTCGGGAGGAACGAACATAAATTTGCCGGAAGAAAACACGAATTTTCTGTAATTGCAGGGTTGCTAAGGTCGCCCGAGAGAAAAGTGGGGTATCAATACCTTCGTCTACATTCATACTAGCCATCTCTGTCACAAATTTGAATCTTCAGAAGACTGGATAGTTCCATGTTTGTACCTGCTCAAGAATATGCTTGGAAATAAAGAAATCTAGAGGCACGTAAATTTCCTAAAATCATCGCATCAATATGGTATTTGGTACCAAATATATGGTAAATTAGACGCTTGATCATAATTTGATGTCAAAATAGCCAAAAAATAACTTTTGTTAACATTTTTTTGTTTGGCCACCCCCTCAGACCCCAGGCTGCAGGCTAGGATTTATGGCAAGCCGAACATTTCTGGACCCACGCCACACCCCATGTCCGACCCCATGAAATCTGCCACACATGCACGGATGGTTTTGCAAAACCAACGTCAGGCCTGGCACATATGTGAGTGGAGCTCTTTAATCATGATCAGCTCAAGGAAGGCCAGAGAAGAATCTACTTAAACAAAAATCTGGAACTATTCACCATGTAAAAAGATGGGAAGAGAACAGGTAATGTCAAAAGAGTAATGGGACACTACTGTGAATACTCCACAAAACAGTGAATGCTACAGTCAAGTACAAGAGTACACACTATGTATATTACCAATATAGTGACCTTAATAACCTCAGTTATTATATCATAATAAGATGTATTGAGACACTCACAAAATCCGCCTTTCTTTCTGTAAACCATGCTCATACAAATAGAAACAAAAATCTCACCCAAAAACAATCCTTTCAAAACCAGTATACATGTATCACATAAATTCATTGCCAAGCAAAGCATCACTTGATAAGACAAAGATTGACAGATGAATCCATAGCTTTACAGATATGACAATAGAAAGCATGTAAGTTTCAGTCACCATTAAAGGGGCACAGGAAATCACAATCAAATAGGTTGCTATAGCTTAAAAGGAAATAATATTTGTATAAAATACACATGTATGAGTTTTCTGACAAGCAAATGGTTTCAGTTTTTAGAAACTGCCTTGAATAGAGAGAAAAAGATTTTTTTTTCTTTTTTTTTTTATGTTCCCAAGTGTTTTCATCTTTTAATATGCCTCAATTAATCAAGAACTTGGACAGTTAAGTTTTTACAATATGAAAAAAAACAGATCTTATAAAGAATAGTAATAATGCAATTAAATGGTGTGGTGACGCTTTATCTGACAAGTTGACCGAGTCTCAGAATACTTTACCTGAGTTTTTGAGACAGACTGCATATAAATATGCTTCTGAAGTTCAATACATGTAGTGCGGGAGGACATGTTTAAGTTTCTTTTACAGTGTCCTCATTCCTAAAATGCCTGTTATGCCTCCTTACATAAGCTTCTTAAAGAATGACTGTAATGTTTACATTATTCCATACTTCACATTACTGACCAGAACAACTTACACTCAGAAGTCAACAGTATGTGATCACTTCCCAGTCGTCCATTGTTAAATATCTTGATGTTGACTCAAAGAAGAATAAGTGGTAATTCAAACAAACTGGCTTACAAAATGAACCAACCATGCAGTCATTGGTCCCACATCATTTTCAATTGGCACAGTAAGGACCTGAGTCCAAGTACAAATCACATGTAATTGAAACATTGAATAAAGATTGAACCAAAATAAGCTTCACCTATACAGGTAGTGTTTTCATTATTCATACTACAATACAAGTAGATTGACACTGTTAAATGGTTCAAATATGAGAAAAAGCTCCTGAATTGGACAGTAAACAAGAATAAAGGACAGAATAGCAATGCCATTTAATATTGTCAGTTCCATTTTAGAAGGCATACATACACACATCTTAGTCAAGCTGAACATTCAAAGGCAAAAGCAACAACATTCTACTGTGCACAGAAACTATTCTGCCAAATACTGACAATTATGGAACTTCATGAATTAATGTTGAAATGGCTTTGAAGCAGTGTTTTTATTTCATTAAGAGGGACGATAATAAGAATAACGATTGTAGTATAGTGACCCACAGAATATTGTCAAAATTTTTTAACTTTATTTCCCGTCTTGCAGTGAAAATCGCCATGAAGCAATCACAGCTGTCTAGGAAAACTACAGTGTGATTTAGTCTGGATTTGATCACTGACATTAGAATAAATTGATTACCCCACTTTCCTACCAACCACTTTTTGTGTTGGAAGGACAGATATACAACTTTTACCTGATGATGTAGGAAATATGACAATTATAAAATGTCACTGGAAAAATTAAGGCCTTCCTTGAAATATCTGAAACTGAAGTTTTTATCTGCACTTCAACGTTCATGTTAATTTTTTTCAATACATGTATTCACATTCAGACTTGACTTATTGTAAAGCATGTTGTTGAATGATTACTAGAGAAATACATTTGTAAAGCAAACTGCTCAAATAATTCTTATGGTCAAATATCTTCATTATTAACGCATTTCTGTGAAAAAAGTGAAATCAATTCACAATCATAGCTTCAGGCCTAGACTTTTACTCACAATCACATCTTGTTAAAATATATAAATGCATTTCTACCATAATTCTGTACGTTTTTTCCATACAAACTGCAAAATGCAAACTTCAATTTATATAAAAGAAAAACTCAAGAGACAAGACATTTTCAAGTTGATCACTGTTTGTCTTCAATAGTTCCAGTGATCGCTGATTCCCAATGGACTCAGTAGCTCAGTACATTTCTTATAAGTAAAATATACAACAAATAAAACACTGCCAAGACTCCCAAGTCGTATATTGCACATTTGACTAAACATGTTCTGTACACAAGACTTCATGATCTTACCATCATGACGATATCTTCTCCTTCATGATGCTGTTAGTACTGATGATGAACTTTGAAACAAAACATATTGGAAGCTTTATGAAAATGGGTGAACAAGTTTGAAGATACATAACACCTAATCCATATCTATTCAAAAGTAAATGGTGTACAGGCTTCAAATGCCTGCAAAATTCAAATGTCATGTGTTAAAACACTGTAGTATTATATTCTTATTGCAAATGTATAAACGAAAAATAAAAGCTTGCTCATAAATGAAATTTCATGCTGTATAATGACTTGAGTCCCCAACCCCCTTTATGCATTGTTTTGGAAGTTATGACTTGATGAGTACATATAAAGTTTTGTTTCTTATCCTCAACAGTCTTTAATACCAGGTACCTGTTAAAGTCTTTTGACAGGCTCCTGTTCACTGTCACTTTCATAAAGCTTCTATTTCATCATGTTTTCAAAACTATCTGCAATGCTTCAGCTTCAGAGCAACAAATAAAGGGTCAAGTTCGCAATGGAACAATTACTGCAGGCCAAGTGAAAATAATCTAGACAATCAGCATCAAAGATTTATGACGTAAAGCAAAGTCTCACAAAAGTGAGCTCTGTTGAACAAAGCAATTTAACAACTTGCTTGTGTCATAAAAAGTGGTTGGAACTTTTTTGTGTTACAGCCTAAAATGGAAATATGCCCTTCCAGAAAGGGATGCACAGCATTTTTTCCTCTCAGTTTCATTATCTGATACAATTCTAGATCATTGTGGACAAGTCTAGTTTTCCATCCATTTGTAGACCTCATTTCTCGGATGTATCTCCTGTGTGAGGGAGTGAAGAAGCCACCAACAGGAACATGGCTCAGGTATCTACTTTAATTCATGATTTTAAGAGTCAGCCGTAATAGTTCACAATATCTCTGTTGTGAGAGTTGCTCCTGAGACTTCGTAATGTTCCACGCGGACTAAACCGAACCACCTCAATTCTGTCTATGGAATCTGAATGTTCCAACATTGGTGCTTCCAGCCCACTGTGGTTGTTGGTGTGAGCACTGCGATGCGTAGGCTCTGAAACATCCAGGCGGGCGCGGATGTTTCTCTTGAAGTTGATACAAACTTTGACGAGGATGATGACCAGCATCACGATGATACCGAAGCAGATGCCGAGAGTGAAATACAGCCAGGCTTTTTCTTGGTGACCTGAGAAGCACAAAGATTAAATTAAAAGAGCTTCTGTGAAGCTAAAAAGTGAAAAAAACAAGTGACATACAGAGTCACACAGAATTACGTTAAGACAATTAACAACCACATGCATCCACATTTCTTTCTTCAAAGGGTACAGGAGACAAAACCAGTGCTTACGTATTTTATAGAAAACGGAAAATACTTGCTAATGAAAGATGAATGTTGATAGAATTAAAAAGTGCAGGATTATTTTAGAGTTTGAACCAACAGTTAATAATCCCTAGTCATTTCAAGGCCATTTAAAAATTGTGGAAAGGAGAGAAGAATAATGTACTTCCAATATGAAGTATGAAATTTGTTTTAATTCTTATCATGATTTAAATAGTACTCAATCTGAAAGTGTTTGCCATGTTATGAATAAATAAGACTGCTTTTTCTCCTCCGAAATAAAATATAAAGCAAAAAGCAGCTCCAATCCTTACAGACTTAGATCTGTTTACCAGATATCTACATAAGCCATCATTAAAAACCTGACCTATACATTCAAGCACACAAAGGTCATAAGGCAGATCTATGTTTGTTAGAGTATTCTCAGCATTTTTCCACGCCACTATAGAAGTGCTGATGTCAACTATGCAGGATTTAATTTTGGGAACAATAAAGTAAAAACCTTGGATATCAAAAATCTAAAACTTTGAATTTGACGTTAAAAAAAAAAGAAAAAAAAAGAAGGCTAGCAGGGCTTGCAAAACATGGGACTATTTATAAAAGTTCAAAAGAACTTAAAAAGAACATGGCCATTAGAGAATTATTGTCTTGTGCTGCAATGTGCAGAGTTAGAGAAATCTCATTACTGGAAAAATGCAGCTACATATCAACATTTCCGAAAACCTGAAAATAGATCCCCCCCTCCCCACACACACACATAAATTCCTTTTTTTAGAATATGGTAAAAAGCATGCAAAATAGACTTTTTACAAAGGCAGACTGCTTACCATACTTTCTGTTTCACTATGGGAACCCAAGTTGAATGCAGTCCTATCTTTACGTGATAAATAATCTAGTAAGGGACACTTTATTACGATTACGTGGACAACGAGGGGTAAATCTTACAAGTTCCTAGATATAATGAGTGAACTTTTTATCTAATGTTTTCATGAAGTCCCAACAATTATTCCACCTCGCTCCAGTCTTTCTCTCCATGTAATTAAAAAAAAAGAGAAAGAAACTTATCATCAATCTTATTCATAACCCAGGACATGCCTGAATGCGAAACAAGCGTACTCACTTTGAAGAAAATGCCAAGCACTGAACCAGTCCTTGATAAAGCCGATCGAGCGCTCATCCTTCGGTCTCTCTATACGTCCCCATCCCACGTCCTGCTTTTTGGTGAAGTTGTAACACAAGACAGAAATGTTTCTCTTATAGACCAGCTCTGGATCAGCATTGTCTTTTTTGCCAGCCCCATTGCTGCTTTCACCAGCGGTGTCAGAGTCTGATCTAGAATCAGGATGACTGTCTTGAACTTTGTCGCCACCCATTTTCACATTCGTGGGAGGGGTGACAGTTTCTACGGAGGCATCTGGCAAAGATGCACTGCTGGGGTTAGCACCAATTTGGTCACGCACTCGACCAAGACTGTTTGTTTCCTCTTCTGAATTGAGGTGGTTGTCATTGTTACTGTCATTGTTGCTGTTGTTGTTGTTGCTGTTGTTGTTGTTGTTGTTGTTGCTGCTGCTGTTGTCATTGCTGCCTGAGTTGAGACGTACACGGTTATCGCTGTCCAGGCGTTTGCCCTCTGCAGACTTACCCTCAGTGAAAATACTCACAACCTCTTCCGTTGATTCACCAGTAGGAAGAGTCTGAACTTCTGTGGTTATTTCTGTTGTTTCAAAATCTTTGTCTGATTTCTCTGTTCCTGTAAGAATGGAATGTGTAGCACTGGCTTCACTGCTTTCTCCCTTTCGCTCTGGTTCTGCTGATGAGCCCTCTTTTTTGTCAGCATTCTGATCTAAGAAGGATTCTGTGGTGGCACTCTCATGAAAAATGGGATCGTCTTGGACTGTGGAAATATCTGCAGCTGGGTCTTCAGAACTTGTATCATAGGGACCTTGGTGAATGAGGTCTCCTGTTGTCAATTCTTCTGACTCACCACCTGGTAAGGGATGAGAAGATGTCAATTATAATGTGCAACAAAATTCTGGTGGAAACTGAGCCATTCATAATGTACTAAATTGCATAAATATGTAATTGTGCTTAACTTCCATGACTTGCATCACAGAAATTTCAGCTCAAATATGTCTTAAGGCTGTCACGTAATAATGACAATAATAATAATAATAATAATAATAATAATAATAATAATAATAATAATAATAACAATTCTGTTTCCTGAACTCTAAGGATCTCCATTCTTCTAATGATCTCATCTCTGAAAGCATCAGTCTGTGCTTGCTCCTTCGTTGCAGCAACAATGATCTTGCACTTTGCTGTGGTTCTTGATGTGTAGACTTTCTTCAGTGTGATCTTGACTTTCTGATCATAAGTGCATGATCTGTATTCACAGTTGGCGCTGTGAGAAGCTCTGGTGATTTTTACAAAGTTCACCTGATATCTGCATGTGAATACAAAATCCAGTTGGTGCCAGAATTTAGATCTCGGATGACACCACAATCCCCTTTACTGATCTTTAACATCAAAGCATGCCTTTGTGATTGAGAGATTTGTGTTGGGCAGAAGTCTAAGAGCATCTGTCCATTTGCATTCATGATGTGGACATTATATTCAAGTCAAGAGGAAAGACTAAGAAAGTTCACAGGCGCTGCCTAATGAAAATTCACCCTGAAAGAACTCAAGAAATCAAGAAAAATGGGATGACATTGCAACATCGCAAGCAGTTGAGATCATAAACAGGAGCCAAACTGTATGAGAGCACTTGGACTGCAAAAACAATGGAAGTGGAAGAAGAAAGGCGTAAGGGCACCACAAAAACAGATGATGAAGGCTTTTGCACATACTGCATGAAACTATGCTCTAAGAGGAGCTAGAAACCAGCCTGCCAAAAATGCTGTCTCTGCTGTAAGGACCATTGTTTGTTACGAAAAGTTGTAATAATAATAATGATAATAATAATAATAATAATGATGATAATCATAATAACAATAATAATAATAATAATAATAATAATAATAATAATAATAATAATAATAACAGTAGTAATAATAATGATAAGAACAACAACAACAATAATAATAATAATAATAATAATAATAATAATAATAATAATAATAATAATAATAATAATAATAATAATAATGATAATGATAATAATAATAAGTGATGAATAGCAGGACTCTGGATCATGGTCTCAAAGTTGTGGTTGATCATACTGCATTGCACTGTATTCTTTATAGAAAGATAGTTTACAATACACACAATAACCCATCAGTTAATTGGGAAAGGCGCCAAAGGATATGAATAATTTATTTGATGTTAGGAATCAATGCCTTTGAAACGACAAGAGAACTGTATCTTCCCGTGAGTTGAGTGCATTTGGAACTTTTCTGGTACCGGTACTCTCTACTGATATGACATAGGCACACAGTTCAAAATCCCACCCTAGGGGGGTCTAAATGGAAACTGAACTTTGTTTATTTTCTACACTGCAACAAAAATTTAGATTAACTGCATACTTTTCCAAGACAAAAGGTACGGTTAAAG
The DNA here is from genome assembly GCA_039654405.1 of Bullina lineata. Taxonomy (NCBI): domain Eukaryota; kingdom Metazoa; phylum Mollusca; class Gastropoda; family Bullinidae; genus Bullina; species Bullina lineata. The sequence goes on along the minus strand of JBDFRD010026767.1, from coordinate 1,963 downwards.
GTATTTGAACAACAGTATTTGCCGTAATGCCATAATGCCCCCAGACTGCTGGATATGAATGTATGAATTCATGCAAAAATTCAGGCTACTTTAATATGATAAAATAGCCTGCTTATGCAATCCTTCTACAACTACACCTATCATGCAAATTCATGTTTCCCAATAACATTTATATGTACATTACAACATTCGATTTTGACTTTTTAACAGTCCCACCAGCATCATTACCACTACCATCACTATCATCCTCACCAACAACACAACCATCACCATCAACACCACCATCGCCACCATGACAACCACCACCAACACCATCACCACAACCAGTACCATCAGTAATGATACCTGTAGTGGCATCACCACCAGCCCTCGCATCCACACAACTACTCATATATTATACTTTATATTATATACCTGGCCAAATCTTTATAGTTATAAAGTGATGTAAGTGCAGGATTCCTCACACACCTGTCATCCATTTCCAGGTGATGTTAGACTACATTTGTATTGAATTTCGTTTTATGTATCGGTGAGTGAAATGTTATGTTTGTGAAGGGCCACAGGTGAATTGAGGAGCTACTTCCACATTGTGGCTAATAAATGAGTGACAAAGAAATAATCAACAAACCTTCTGTAGTTTCCACATCAATCTGAGTGACACTGGTCTGTTCAAAGGTTTCAAAAACTTCTGGCACAGAAGAGTCAGGAATGTTGAAAGAAGAAGGTTCCGTAGATGTGTTTGCTTCAGTCTGAGAAGAAACTTTAGTAATCTTTTTATCTTTCTTCTTCTTTTTCCTCTTTCTCTTCTTTTTCCTCCTGTTCGCTTTGCGGTGGAGCTGTTTCAATATTTTCTTTGGCACTGTTGAGAAGAGAAGTAATTACCGGTCATCAAAAAGGGCTCCAGTTATTTCTTTTTCTCAAAGTAAAGACTGGAGGAACACTGTCTTTATTAAATGATATGATATGTTGAAGTGGTTGATTATAGTTACCTACTTAGTCTCAATTACGAATGTAAATATGGAATGAAAAAAAAAACGAAAAAAATGTAAATACATGAACTAGTAACAAATTATTATCATAGCAATAACACTGATTATAAAAACAGTTTTCACTGCTGCTGAATTCAATGTTCGAATCCTGCAGGGAAGCTGAAGAATTGAGAAAGTTTGTCACACAATAATTAAGAACTTTCCCAAAGCAACAAAACTAACAGAAGCAAAGCTTGATACTTCTGTTTTTTACAGTGAACATACAACAGGAAAAAAAAGATACAGTGAAGAAAGACTACATCGATGAACTAAGAAAGAACAGGTTTCGTACTTTGCTTCATGATACAGGATTTGAAATTTTCATTATTATAGCCTAAATTTTTCTTTTTTTTTCTTTGGTCATCGATTTCTGTAAGTTCTGTATACTTTCATATGTAGATCTAGATCAGTCTTATTAGTCAATATAATTTTAGTAAGATTCTTTCATTTTCCCTCCCCCACTCTCGTTTCCTTTCCACCATATTATTTTCTATGTAGTCTGTCATCATCTGTTTCTGTTGTGTGTCCATCCTAGAAGACTGAAATGCCGAGCGTTGGTTCAGTTTATTAAGGTTACTGTGGGATAAAAAAAAATGTACTTCGTGGCCATTATATGTAGGCTACAATGTAACACATATCACTTAGGACAAGGGTCACCAACCTACGGCCCGCCGACTACCTTTAAGCCTATTCAGTGCATTGTATTGAACAGAATAATTATCCAGCCGCGCTCAGCATTCTCTCATTTATCATGTATCTGGCCCTCATCTAAGTTTGATGACCCCTGCTTTAGGCTGACGACGACGACAATGATGATGATGTTGATGATACTGATGATGGTGACGATGATATTTAGCGGTGGTGGAAATAATTACACATGTAGTAGAATGTAAAATAAAAATGGGGGGGGGGGGGGGGGGGGGGGAAAGAGATAA
>JBDFRD010026656.1:1450-15299 GCA_039654405.1 Bullina lineata | reverse complement strand
AGAGAGAGAGAGAGAGAGAGAAAGGGAGAGAGAGAGAGAGAGAGAGAGAGAGAGGAGAGAGACAGACAGAGAGAGGAGAGAGACAAAGAGAGACAGACAGAGAGACACCGACAGACAGAGGAAAAAAGAAAAAACATCACTCACTTTGAGCAGCATAAATTTGTTGAGGGGCTCATACCACTGCATGAGGATGACGCCATTAGGTAGGGCCCCACACAAGTATCGGTAACCATTGTATGGGTTACGGCCCACACAGCACCGAGAACACCCTCTGGTGTCTGGCACTTTAACAGTTGGCTGCAGGCGCCTAGTAACAAACAAACAAAACTGGTCAGTAAATAAATATTTTTACTGTTGACTTGGACTGTTTACATAAATTCAAGGCGACACTTATAAAATCATCAGGCCTATTAAGACAAACAACAACAACAACACCAAGATGTTTTAATTTATGTTCAACAACATCATAAATGTCACATCTTGAGACGAACAAACAGATAAGGATTACTGTGACATGGGCTTTCTAACCGGAAGTGGGAGGAGAGGTAATGAAATTAAAAAGAAAAAAAATGCACCAACTTTTCTTGCACACTCCCCATAAAAGTTTACTGCCCATTCATCCATTCTTCAAGAACAGTCCCAAGCCTTTTAACTCAATCATCATCAAAGTCTTTCTTCCTTTAAAAGCCTGCGTTTCCAGTCTCTTTAATGTCACCATGTGCATAAAGCAAGACCAGCAGAGACGCAATAAACATTTAACATGCAGACATTTATACTCATTGCACATTCCCCTAGGCTTACCGTGGAACAAGTTTTTCTGGAATTTTATTCATGGGTAGAGAGAATCGACTACTTTGTCTGGCTTGAAGCATCATGAGGTCATGTCGGTATAAGGTGGGGGTTTTACCTGGGATCAAGTAAGTGGAACAATTATTTGCATACGGTGTTATTTTAATTTTCTTTCTATTTCTACCATTTAACCATAGAGCTCATTAAAAAGTATTAAAACAGCCCTACAGATACATGGTCAAGAAGTGCTCTGTCTCCTTCACTGAATTTTAAATCAGTATAAACCTTTCTTATCACATACAAATAAAATAGCAATGTCTTTCCGTTTAATTTTTATGAAGAAAATGAAAAAAGAGAATTTTTATAAAAATAATTAAGCTACTGAAAAATGACCGCAAAATCCTCTTCAACACTTCTATAGATAAATACAACAATGTCAAATATCTAGGATTATGAAACTTATGAAAGAGAATGAATGTTTGTGACACCCAGAAATAAAAGACGAAGCTTAGAAATTAAAATATACATAACGTCTCTTCTTTGGAATGCTAGATGTACTTCTCTCTGTACTCTCTTCTCAAGGTACTAATGAGGCATCTTTTCCTGCCTCTCATTTTTTTCTCTCTTGATTTTAATGTCATTTCCCTTTACAATTCTTGATAACTGTATTCTTTTTCATCCTTTTGTGTGTTTCTCTCTGGAAGCTAGAAAAGTTGAGCATTGATTCCCTCTGATGCTTTTATTTTGGTATTAACTTTTATATCCTTGTTTCCCTGCAGCATGCTCACTTTTATATTAAGAAGAATAATTTGAAGAAAAGTTACCTGATAGTGACATGAGAATGTCTTTGATTGCATACAGCCAAATACACCTCCTTGCATGCACCTTGTGATGTGTGGGAGTGGGGGAGAGAAAATAAGCAGATTAACTTAAGTAACATATGCAAATGGGGACAAGTAATTTTCTTCTTAGGAGAATCTATTTTACTTTCAGAACTTCTTGTGTACTATTTTTTCAACTCATACAATGTGCAGGCATTCAAAATAATACACACAACGACACAAACATTTTAAGATAAAGGATATTTTTCCTCTCAGATATAGTTTTCCATTAAAAAACAAGTACTTCAATATAATGGCATATTCTTCTGAAGATGCATGACTGTATTGATAAACAATCTATTCGTCTTTAGCCTTTACCAGATCAAGCATTAGCACTGCCATGTTTTGCTGGTGAATGAATCAATGTGTTATTACCTCTACCTCACACATCAGAATGTCTGCTGATCTGGCAGTGGCTCAATTACTGCTTTAGTTGAATGTGTAACTCTTTACTTGGTTGTCCTTTTGGTATTTTCAGAAAGTGAAATAATATGTACTCAGCACATGAAAAATTCTGTGATTTTAGTGATACTTTGAGGCGGTTTGAACCTCAACACAGCCAAGCACTACAGAGTCACCTACTCTGTAAGTTTAAGGCATGAAACCGCTTCACGATCCACTTTGTATATGAAGATAACAAAGCAGCTTCTATTGTCCCTAAAAACACTGACAGTCATGGGTCGATATTGCACCTATTGAGGCAGCTTTTTTTTTCAAAGCTAATATGAGAAGAAAAGACTTTGTGGGGGAAATCTATAGCCATTATGAATGTACAGTCACTGATATTTATGGTTTGAAAATAATATTGTACAATACAATACAGTTTCTTTTTCTCCAGCTTACCAATTCTATAGAAGCTTCATGAATTTCATTCAGGTTCAAAGTATAGAGACCTTCATTTGCACCGATGAAAATGAATTGATCTGAAATAAACAAGCATATATATTGAAGATAATTACTCAAAACATGAGCCAAACATTTTTGATGTACTATAAATGGAGGTTTTCATTCAATATGAATGAAAATGTTCTCATTTTTGTGGATTTTTAAGACTTATTATTAACAGGCTCAATTTTACTTTTCTAATATTTACACAAAAACTAAGAAATCAGAAGGGTCAGTAGGGATCAAAGTTTTAACTTAAAATAAAACAATTACTACCGTGAAATCCCAAGTATCAAAGGAAATAAACATTTTCACAATGTTACATTTATTAGCGATTAATTCCAAAATGATACAAGGCAGTTAATAATTATTGTCATGGGAAAAGATTTATTTTTAATACTAAAAACTACTTCAGTTCAGGCTTGGCAAAATTTGGTTACAAATTTTCATTCAGAATTACTGAATAAGAGGATAATATCTTTCGAAGATAACAGCATACTGCTTCATATTAACAAACTCCAAACACCCATCTGTTCAAAATCCTCAGGTTTAAATAAACAGCAAAAAGTAATCTGGATTAGTACAATTAACAGCCCATCATAAACATACATCTATATGGCTATATGCTCTATATGGCATATCTATCTATATTCTATATTCACAGTGAATAAAGAGGAATGCAGCAAAAATGTTGGTCTAGCATACATCTAATAATTTCATTCACCTCTTGTCTCTGGGTGAACCCAGCTGGCAGTACAATTTATGTGTAGTGGGCAGCCGTTGAAAACTTTGGAAAAACATGCTCCCATCTGTAAAAAGAAAAATGTTTCATCACACTTTTTTGTTGTTTTATAAAATATTGTCAAACCTCAAATGCTGGGGTTGCATTTCTTCCAATCCCTGTATAACGGATTTCCCTTTTAAAAATCAAGTCAATCAAGTCTTCTACCCTTACGCCAATTACTAAAACAAAAAAAAAGAAGTAATGCCGAACAATGTGTTTCTCAAAGTTTCACTGTTTGATAAAGATTAAAATGTTTTATTTAGCCAGTGTGAGCGGAATTATATCTTCTACATATTTCATAATATTATGTACGAATGTTCATTTTCTGTTTGTTTAACTGTATGGTGAAGACCACTTTTCAGCCCATGGAGAGAAAATCAACAACAACAATAATTCCTTACTTCATCACCGCTCTCATGCCATGTTTTTTGCAAGTGTCTGAATGCCTCCACAGATCATAAGATTATACTTGAAACAATGAATGTCTTTCAGCTCAAGAGCCACCACACATAATATAACAATAGGTACAGACTGACAGACTGAGCGCGAATAAAGGCTTATTTGTGGTAAGTGATTCAAAGAGTAGCAGGACATCATTAATTTTTTTTAGTTAAAACAATGATTGGAACAAAGCATTTCTCTTCCAGATAAAATAGAGAATGTAGACAAAAAGTTTGTACTCACATGAACCTGAGGAGTGGGTGGAAGACCATTGCTCACTGGACGCTGATGACTAGACTGCGCCTTTTCAAAGAAAATATTCAGTGTCAGTAACATCAAGTTCTGTCTAATTATCATAAAACAGCAATTAATGTTGATCTGACAATATGTGGACTAAAAGTTTACAATAAATTATGTTTTGTATTTACTTAATCTGGCCTTGTGGGCCATCATGACAGGGACTGTAAAAAAAAAAAAAAAGACAAGACAAAGAAAATGAAGCTATTGTACATTTTTTTTAAACATCTTTGTTTTAAACATATCAAATGCAATAAATACACTATTCACAACTTTCGTCAATCCAAACATTTCCAAGATCTCTTATATCTGGTGCTCACAATTTTCACCACTATCGTCAAGACACTTGAAATCAACCCAAGAGTACAAACCTCCACAGGTCCACCAGCACTATCTTCTTTCTTTAACCTCCGCCGTGGTGGAACAGCAGGTGGAGTTGACTCTGTTTGATCTCCTGCCTCCGGCGAGCCACCGTTTTCAGCATGGAGAATATCACCATTTGATTGTTGTTGCTGTTGCTGTTGTGGTGGTGGTAGTCTGGGTGGAGGCCTTTTGGGAGGTAGTGTTGGTGGGCCCTTGTCATCATCTGATGACTCTTCTTTGTCTTTAAAGGCTGAAAGACAATGTGCAGTAAAAAAGAAATGAGTGATGAAACACACGATGAAAAAAAGAATATAGAATCTACATTTAAACTGAACGTTACATCACAGGTTAGACTAATATCATGTGGCTTGCCATAAAAAAACAAACCCTAATGACTTTAATAATGAAGATTCAACAGTTAATTTCATATATTCAAAGTAAACGTAATTCTTTTTGTAATACTTCTGTTGTGTTATGTGATAGAATAATAGAGCTTATATGTGTGAATAATTGTACCTTTAAAAAAAAGGCCCTTTTTTTTCAAAATTTGTTTTTGTGAGCATTTACTCTGATCACAATAATGTTAAAATATTATGAAGCTGAAGGTGAATACAGAGCCTTGAAAAGAGACTGTGAACCATCCTAAATAAGAGTCTTTGAAGTTAATTTCTTTGTAGTGAAATTATACAGAGCATTCTGTCCACATTTGTTGACATATAAATTTGGTTATATTCTGTTCTAAATGCAACTTATTGTGACTTGAGGTCCTTCCTTTCATTAATGTAAAAGGTAATGTCACAATTGTTAAGGTTTTTAATCTACCATAAAAAAAAGATTCTGAACACAAATGCTTTCACTCAACGTAAACATACACATACGATACAAATCTGGCATTAATCTAATCTACTTAAGTGCTTTTGCTGAACAAAATGGTTTTTGTGGGGTATTCTTCATATCTGTTGACTGATACCCAACGAAAATCATTTAAGCTATGACAGCCCGCAAATACAAACTAGCTAGTATAACAAACTAGCTACTCACAACGATTCTCCAAGCCCGGTAAAGAGGATGACAGGGAAGCCTGGGGTGTGAGCGTCAGCATGCGATCAATCAAAGCCTCCATGTCTGGACCAGAGTCTTCTTGTTGTTCACTGTCTCCCTCCTTCTCCTCTGGCTCTCCCATCTTCTTCATCAGGTCTTGTCCATGCAAATAGTTCATGGACCTGGGAGGCTAAGAAAGAAAAGAGGTGATGTCAAAAACTTGGATCAAATTAATCACAATGGATACTGCAGACATCTTTGCTAGTTTTTGTTTGCTGAAGGCAAGTTCACTTTTAAATTTCTCAACAATTTCAAAAAAGAAATGGATCTCATGATCTCATTGTCAAAAATGACGACTGAACCAGTAGTAGATATATCTAAGCAACATCTTTGAATTTCTTTTCCTCTTTATAAGTGCAAAGTAAAATAGAAGACTGAGATACTGAGGCATTTCAATAGACTACGTCATGTGAAGTCTTTGATTGAAATAAACCTGAAACAAGTTATAAGAGACATAACCATGTTTCACCACTGAGGCTGCACAATGTTAATCACCTTGACACTGAACTGAAGAACCCTGAGTTCATATCCACACAGAACCAAAATTAAGACTAAAATTATTCATGAATGAGATCCATTGAATTGAGCGGATATAAAATTGTAACTGTAACTTAAGCTTGTGAGTGCCTCTCTGTTTCTAGCAAATAAAAAAATTATTAAAGGAAAAAACATCATGCTTATACTGGGACTGCGACATGAATACCGTCTCCTTGTGACACACTCAAGTTTCAAATAAATAAATCTCATGTAACTCAAAGGAAGGAGATGCAGTTTAACCATGGCCAGCACAGTTTAGAAATCCCAAATTTCACTTTTCTTCAAGAGTCTAAACAAATAAACAACAAAACACTGCTATTGCCTTACCTTGGGAGGTGGAACCGGTGGAGAATTCAGCTGTAAAGTAGGCCTGAGGAACAAGAGGGAAAGAAAACTGTAGTAATATCAGAATCTTTCGCATGATGAGTACATCTACTGCCCCATATAACAGTGAAAAACTATTCATCTCGCCTTTTGTAACCATAGAACAAAAAACGCACGAGTAACAAAGTTTGCTAATGAGGAGCAAAAATCATATTTTGCCTTAACATTAAAAAACAAAAAAACAAAAACAAAACAACTAACAAACAAACCCAACTACTTTGGGAAAGCAGATGCTGGACAATAATGTCAACTAATGAATCAATATCTTGCTCACCTCTGTAAGACATTAAACTGACAGCGAAATTAAATATAGACTGGACTGTCAACGTCTTGCACAAGACTGCTAAAAGCAATGCTCTCAGTTGGGTAGGGGCACACTCGCATACAAAAAAAAAAGCAAAAACAAAACCCACCAAGAGCAACAGCCAAAAGGAGAAAGCTTATTCTATTAACGTCACATTAAGTCCCATCATCTCTTTATTACTTATTACAGCACCAGCTGGGACACAGCCACACAAATGTGACCTCAAAACATCATTATTATATTATGTATTTAGTCCTGAGGGATTCTCCAAATGCACAACATAAAAGTAAGTAAAAGAAGAAACTCATATTAACCTATAGAGTGAGAATGTGAGCAATTGCAACTCAATACTAGATCACATGAGTGAGAGTCTATTACGGTAAAGTCAATCTTCCTGCAATTGCATGACAATTGTAAAAAAAAAAAAAAAAAGAAAGAAAGAAATGAGCATTGAAGCTGTACAGAATCTACATGAAACAAGTATCTTAATCATTGCCCTCTATATCAGTTTCGTATTTCTGTGAAAAAAATGTGCATGTTGATACTTAATTTAGAACTTGACTAAATTGATAACAACCGATATAAATAAAGGGAAGAAGTGCTTTATCAGCCAACGAGTTACAAAATTACTATTTCAAAATTTACAAACAATACAAAGAACAGATTCGACACCAAAAGAAAAATCAAACAATTAAAAATTTTTTTTTAAAAGTTGCATTGTGCATTTTGTAAAATCACAATGATCAAAAGGACAATGTCTAAAGAACTTATATCACATAAAAATTCAATTCAAGATTAATTACTTCAAACTTGTGTGTACACGAAGAGACAGTTTAAGAAACGGGGGAGACAGAACAGAAGGAGCACAAAAAAGCAAAAAATGAAGGCTATACAATTTTTCACACGTCAAGATGAATCTATGAACTCATGAGATATACTGAGTGGAATGAAACAGTCAAATAAAATGTTCAGGAAATCTACAACATCAAGGGGCTTCGTGATTGCCAGGACAAAGTCTTTGAAACTCTTCTTTTTACCTTGTGCACAATTTGAGTTTAGAAGATTAAATAAAAGGTAAGTAACAATGAAATGTTGAGTATCATTTAGATCTCAACTCAGGAAAACAAAATAAAGCTATGGCAAATAACCACAATCTAATCAGATTCTGGCAATTTCTCAATACAATCCCATCTGTATCACAGAGGGGGGTTAAAAGATGTTTTAGAAAGGAACTGGAATTCTTCCTTGAAATCTCTCTCTCTCTCTCTCTCTTTCTCCCTCTCTCTCCCTGGTGTGCACACCATGCTCTAGGATCTAATAGGGAGACCATGCGAATTGTTTGTTTTTGATATTATCAATAACAATAAAGCATAAATGAAATTAATAATTGCAATGAAAATAAAGTTATTTTCATACAATTACAACAATAAAAAGAATAGTTTGAGAAAAATAACCACTGTAGAGTAATTTAAAATGTGTATTATAGTGAAAAAGGAGTGAGTGGTGGTGGGTAGAATCTATATGAGCAAGTTCAAACAGATCTTTGTTCAATGTTTACAATGGATAATATGGAGCGAGTAACCCAACACAACCTATTCAATACAGAAGATTCAGCTCTATACAGAATAGAAAAACATCATCAGACCTTCATTGAACTTTTTCACATCACCCAGCACTGCTGTGGTGCGAGCGTTAGCACCACTGCTCCATACGTCTCACACCACTAATAGGGCAGGGATTACATCACCCTTCATGCTGCCCCACACCATATTGGTAATACAGAAATTTCAAAATTTGTTTTCACTAAACATAAGGGATTTTTTTTTCACCAAACAAACTTTTTTTTATGTGAAGAAAATTCATTTGTAAAATAAAAATATCAGAAAATATGTGCTTTCAAAAAAATTTGAGTTAAGCTTTACATCTGGCTACGTGCCACTTTTCAAAGATGGCAACCACCAGATCTGTTTGTAAGTATTCACAGAGAATATTTACAACTAGGAATTAACTGTAATTGAACTGGGTAGGAAAAGGTTAAAAAGAAATCAAAGAAACACATCTTTTTTTTCATTAATTTATCTTAATTCTTTAATCTTACAAGATAAAATTGGTAACATTATTAACTGTAACATGTTTGTTCATGCATTCCATCTTCAATACTATAATAATATGATAATTTGAAGACAGATGCGGGCAAGTATTTCACAAGGTTGATTAGAGAGTGAACTATGAGATCTGTTGCCTCAACATATATTAGAGGAACATATTAATACCAGTTGATAAGTTAATTAAGAAATATTTAGTTTGTCACAGTAAACACATTATAGCTATGATGAATTTGAGTAATGACAAAAGGTGGAAAACAAAGAAAGAGAAAGAGAGACATAGAAAGAAATGACACATATAAGCACAAAGGTGAGCCAATATATGGGTGCAACATTACAAGCTCCAGCGCAAAGCAGAAAACTTCATAGATGCTCTGCATTCATTATGTACTTTATTCCTGAGCAAAATAATGTATTACTCATTTCATCATTTGCACATATATAATGGGAATTCATCCTTCATGTCTTTTAATTTTAACTTCGGTATGGATAAGTTTTATTTATAGCTTCTTTATCTTGTTGATTTACTTATCTTTTGAAAGGCAAATTAAAACGTCCTTTTTTTAAAATTATTTATACTACGATGAAAACTTCAACATTATCAGCAAAAAAGAAACTAAGCAGAAGGCTACATTGAACTGCCAAGCCAAAGTTTGAGGTGAGCTGGACATGAAGTTTAGGATAAATAAACATCAAATTAAAGGAATTAGAAAGAAATAATTCACAAAATAAAAAAAAATGACAAAAAAAACCCAGAACTATATCCATGCTGTGATACTAGAGGGCTAACAAGAATATTCTAATGTCCCCCTAGTCCATTGCTCTTACTTCTCATTTAATGAAGACACATCATCCTCTAAGATTAAACTATTCCGATGACCCCTGAAAAAATGGATTTAACAGTAGCTTACTATTTGATGAGAGAGAATGGAGAATGAAGATGATCTTACTCTTTATCATACGATTACGTTAAAAAAAATATTGATGAAAAACATAAGTTCCTTCGAAAAATATTGAACTGAGAACAAATATTAAACTTCTTTGCAAATGATCAAAAAGACATTTAATGATAAGATAATAAAAATAATGAAATTTCATCTACGACTGAAGATCAATTAATGAACAGAAATATGATTATATTTAAGAATATACATGTAATACCAGCTACTTCCAACTTCCTAACTCCTAAAGCATTTCTTTCATTCTCTTACGAATGTGTAAGAATGGCTGTTGTGATAATCACAAAGTGTATAGACTTATCATTCTCAAAATGCAAGCATGACATTTTGAGTACATGGTAATAATACTGCCATGTCATCAGAATTTTCATATTAAGTATTTTTATTAAGTACACTTATGACTCCAAAGTTAAAAAATAAAAATGTAACAAGAACAAAATCTTTCAACAAGACGCCCCCCTCCCTCCCCACACATTTTTTTTTTGTGTCCAGAGCAACAATAATCTTCTGTCTCCATTTCATCACTTTATGAAGCTGTACATTTCTTTCTCTCTCTCCCTCATTCTTATGTCTTCCCCACTTTTCTCCTACTGCTACTGGGAATATACACGATTCTTTGAACGGCAGTCATAATGCTTAAAACTCAACTCAGACATGCCAACCCCATTTGAGGCTTGGATTAATCATGAGGTGAACTCACAGTAAAATGAAGACTCAAAAGAGAAATTTTATCACATACAAGGATAACGCCAGAGAACAAAGAACGCAACAGCAATGAGATTTAAAAAGATATAATTGCGTCCTCGCCGCAATTGCCTATAAACCATAATTCCTGACAGCTCCACGTAATTTCTTACAGCACGCGTAAAGTTGGCATGTCTGTCAAATCCTTCCAGTGCAAATCAAAATAAAAAAGGCTGTGTGCAAAACAAAAAACGAATGGTGCCTTTTTCCTCATCCTGATTAAAAAAAAAACTGTCCCAAACCGCAATCAGCCTAGCCAACGGAAGCACCAACCTAGCCTAAGCATTAAATGAGAGGATGGTAGGAATGGGAAGGGTTCAAGGCAAGGGGACGTGATCTGTTTACCTTTGAGACAGCTCCTCCTCTACACACTCAAGCAAACTCCTGAGTGAGAAAATAAACAGCAGAATAGCAGAAAAGAAAGGGGAAAAAAAAGGTGAAGAAAATCCAAAAGGCAAAGAAATGAAGAGAGACAAGAAGAGTGCTGCATATATTCAAACCATCACCATCATCGTTTACTTGAGATTAAAAATGTGAGTCATGAAGGAAATAATAGATGCTAGTAAATCCCCAATGTTCACAAAGGCATAATGGACTTGAAATACTAGCTAACTGTTTACAAAAATAAGTGTTCCTTAAAAGCATTAATATTTTACAAAAACTTCTTTACTAATGATGCTGACAAAGAAAATATTGTTCCCTTCTATAATAGGACAATAATTTTAGCTTGATTTCAAATGCAAAATGACGGTGAAACTGTCTTAACGCATAAGTCCGCATCCGCAACATATGGCAAATGAGATTTTTCTGTCAAATGATGAAATGCATGCTTGTTTGATATCCCTATAAATATTAGAGGCCTTGAACCAATAGAAATTAAATTGCAATCCCATAAGCATGATAGTGCTAACAGCCCTATTCGATGATTTGTTAAGTTTTTTAATTCTCCCGAAAAATTATGTTTTATTGACTTTCGTGTTGAGACAATTTCACCGAGGATATGAGAAAGACAGTACAGGAGAAGGATATAATGAAGATGAAATTCAAGAGAAAAATAAAACGGACATCCCCAAAAAATTAAAGAGAAATAAAAATGAAACGATTTCAAATCACATGTGCTTCCTTTAAAGTAGCCATATACCACTTGCAATCCAAACTTTACAACAACAAAGTAGAAAAAAGCCACAACTGACCAAAGCACAAGGAGGGGACAAATCAGCACATATGGTCAGTGTGCACACATCAAAACGTTTATATGTCACGTTGTCATAGCATTTAATTTTAGACTTCAAGAGAAAGACTGACAGGTGAAGTGTGAAAGAGAAAGGGAGAAGAAAAATACACAGTTGCATCTCAAAATTCTACACCTCTGACTTTGGTAACGCACTCCCACATATATATGATACTCAGTCACAACCAACTTTCAGGATGAAAATCTGTGTACTTCAAAGCACATCACACACATACATGAAGGGATTAAAAATGAGAAAATAATTAGCGTCTATGTCATTTTCTATGTGAAAGGGGAAAAAAATGGAAGTGAGTGTGCCAATGGTTCTAGCCAGGGATATATTGGCATGGATGTTACAGACTGGCAGCAAACTTTCATCAAAAGGAAATTCTTTTGAAGGCAAAAAAAAATGCACTTACTTTTTGGAAAGACCATCATCTGGCCAAAGTTTGGCAGTGTTGAATTTTTCGTCCTGTAAAAAGATAGGAAGAACACATGAGTGAGTAGGAGTGTGCAAAACATGCTTCATAGTTCAAAAGAGAGAAAGAAAAATAAATTAAGACAGTTTTTAAATTGTTTTCTCCTTCATTGTTAAACTTTTGCGCATGAAGAATCCTGAGTCACGGACGTAACAACGTAAAGTAAATTTGGATCACTGTATCCAACAAAAATTAAAAGGATTAAATTATACTAAAAACAACTAAAGACACACTCATCATTTTTCTGACGCTCTTACTCATGACGATCCTATAAAAAGTAAAAAAAATGAAAACTACATTCCTTTTAACTCCAAATTTGAATTGATAACGTAAATCTAAAGTCTGCCAACCTAAACATGCAAGCTTTATTAAAAAGGAAAGTGGAAAATATACATTTACGTCATCTGAAGTATCCCATGGCTGTGACACACCACCTCCTCCTTTATCCCCCTGAAATATGAAATATAAATAAACATTGAAATAAGCAAATGAGCACCAAATACAACAGCAGAAAGTACAAAAACAATGCATGTGACTGTAATGCTAACAGTAGGCGATACAAAAACATTGCACACAAGTCTTGTATGGTCAGCAAACAGTGCAGAAAGAACACGAAAATTCTGATGTTGACACAAGACAGTACATAAAGAGTACAAGTGATTTTTGCGCTGACAGAAGATAGTGCAGAAAAAGCACAGGTAATTCTACAGCTGACAAGTAATAGTACCAAATTATTATCAATCCCAGTGGTATAGTTGAATATTTCCTTGTGCAAAATTGCTAAATGCACATTAAGAAACTAGTACAATTGCGTAAAACATGCAGCCTTACCTCTCGTGAATCCAGTTTTACATTAACTGAAAAACAAACAACCAAACGTTACTCGATCTGCAAGACATCTTTTCTTCTTTAATTTTCATAATGTATTAAGATATTTCATTATGTAAAATAATAAAAATATGTTGTATCAAATGATTCAGGAATTAACATGTATTGCAATAATAAAGCATATTAATAACTTTTTGATCTCCAGCCCCTGTGACGTTAACAAATTACTCATGTCATTATTGCCCAGATTTTAAGATAGACTGACATTCTATTTACTGAAAAAAATTGGCATTTCACCTCCAGAGCAGTTAGCAAAATCCAAATCAAGCTAAAATGATTTTAGATCAGTATCAATCCTCCTTTTCCCCACCCCTAATAAAAACAACAAACAAAAAAACCCTTATAATTATACCCTTTTCATCTCTTACTATGTTTCACACAATTCAAACATAATTCTAAAGTGAAACATGTACTTTCTGAGAGAACTCACCTTTAATCTCTATACTGTTAGTTGCAGCTAGCTGACGTGCTGTTTTGTTTGAAGGTATTCTCCTTGGCGCGTCTTGAAGCAACTGGAAAAACAAAGGGATAATAAGCCAATCACATGAAATCTGCATTCAACTTATCACAAAAGACTTATAAAATCTGAATGCACATTTGAAGTGTCTCATATATTATAGATATTTAAATTTCTACAACATTACTGTGATACCCTAACACCAAATGGAAAAAGAAAA
>JBDFRD010026655.1:0-18819 GCA_039654405.1 Bullina lineata | reverse complement strand
AAAATCAGCTTTCCTTGAACCCCCCCCCCCCAAAAAAAAAAAAAAAAAAAATCCCTAGACAGTTAAGTTATAGGCTTTTGAAGTCCAAGATCAGAGGAGCCAGATGCCGGAGAAAAGTCAAGTTGAATATGAATATGATGGTATTCTCATTTTAAACAAATGAAATGCGGACATGTCTGACCTCAAGGATAATTTCCTTATGCTGCTGATTTTTCATGTTGAGCTTCAAAAATATTGTTTCACTATTGAATATTCATTCAATTTTTCACTTTCAAGAGTTTAAATAGTTCAGCAATATTTCATCTTTGTGCATGTAAGACAACCAAAAATCTTGGAATCGACGTTCAAACATTTGGCACGAAACATTCCCTTGCAAAGGAATAGCTTAACTCTTTCACTGCCAGCTATGTGTAACAAAAACATCTTTTTTTTTTTTCTAAACTAGTGAGTAGAATTAGATTTAAAACTCTATTTCTGACGTCTTGTTTTCATTTTTAAATGAGTGTCATGTTGATTAATATGAAATCCAGATCCAACCAAATAAAACCACTGATGTTGGAAATGAGCAATCCTGTCTCTCCCTTTGCTTTTTGTCGATCGATGAATTTGGCAGCGAAAGGGTTAAAGTATCCTTAAACAAATAATTGGGAAGAGTTTATTACTGCCAGTGTAGGCAATACCACCAAAGCATTGGCAAGACATGTGGTGAGACAACTGTGCTAAAAAAGAAGAGAGAAATAGAAGCCTTCAAGTAGCTTAAAGTTAAGACATTAGTGCAGGTGGAGATAAATATGTCTTTGTGCTGTTCAGCAGCCAACAGCTTGAAACAAATGTCATACTGCAAAATATTTTTATATTACAATTGCTAAGCATATTCTATAAATACACCTTTTAAGTATTTTGGAATGTGCAATTTCACGTCACTATTGACTGGAAAGGAAAAATAAACAGAGCCATGTCCCCAAAACACATAAACAGTAAACTTCAAATCTCATTCCATGTTTAAGTTTATAATAAAGAAGCAGTAAAAGTAGAAAACAAAACCAGATACCAGACAGTATAAGTATTCTTCTAATAGCATGAAAAAATAAAAAGACATTACCTAAACAGAAACAAACTAGAAAAAAAAGAGGTGAAAATACAAAAAATACATATAAATACATACGAAGTAGTGCTTCATTTGGAAGAAATATGGGAATGAAAAACTATATAACCAACAAGAAAGTTTATGTAGAAAAAAACTGGAAGTTAAATATTTCAACATCTGCTTCTGAAAGACTCTAGATTAACAACAAACAACTCACAGAAGAATTACAGATTTGCAGCAAGAATGAAACCACATGTCATATCAATAAACTATGCATTGAAAATGTTTGTTTCTTCAAAAATTTTAAAGAACACTGTTTTTTTTAACACGAAAGTAAATAAGAACACTGACACTTTGATACAACAAGGAAATAGCAGTCTAAATGATTACCTTCTTCTAGTTATCTTCAGAAGGAATCTTCCTAACTCTGTCAGGGATTTGCTTTTAAACATTCATAATGGATGAAATAAATCAGCCCTGGACCAAAGCAGTTCAGCACAAATGTGTACAACAGATACAAGAATTTGCTTTGTAACCGATATAACTTATGAAGGCCAGTATATTTTTCACTTACATAAACACTGATGGGCGGAGGAAGGCCTAAGACTAGAACCTCCCTTCCTACATGCACACACACACACATATATACCTGCATATTTAATTTTATAGATGGTTATAGGCCAATGATACCTCCCCTTTAACAGTGCCCCTGTGTTTTTTAAATAAATTCATTCACTGTTCTTTAAAAATTACAATTAACTGCACGTAGTACAATAATAGCAAAGTACTATGACTTTGTCTTTAAATCTATTCTCAGAAAACTATACACGCATTTGCCTCAACAAATGAAGTTCATAGATTTCTTAACTCTCGCCTACATTTAGAGAAAACGGATCAGCAGGAAGTTTCCATTTTCCTGGTAGATTTTGCTCCTACATGGCTTTGGAAGTAAAATAATAAAATAAAAGTGACTCTAATACTTGCAAGAAAACATGGCAAGAAAAAAGCAAAAAGGAAAAACTAACAAATGTAATACAAATGCAAAAAAATACTGAAGATAAATCCAAAAGTTGAAGCAAGAAAAGCCTACATGTGAAGAGTTGTAGGGCAGAGTGCCATATTGATGGAATTTTTTCCTACATATTCTTTTTCTATATTTATAATCATTTGCTATTTGAAGTAATCGTACTTTATTTTAAGGTCATGAAAACTGGAAGTCTGACTTGGCTGTTTTTTGCTTGTTTGTGTTAAAATAACATCTATCGCTATCAAATTATAGTAAAAAATCAAAACTGTCCGTCATGAATGATTAAACATTCATTAAACAAAAAATATGTACATTGACAATTTGAAAAAAAAAAAAAAGAGATTATGCACGACGTAAAAAAAGTTACTATTATTAATTGACAATTTCATGACAAGACAGTAAATATATATTCACCAGGTGCTATTAAACATTCCATACTATTGCACGGCAAGCAAAAAACGAAAAATACAGATACACACAGCACAAAAAGATAACACATTCTTCCACAACAGAGCACATAAACACAGGTGCATAATTTCTACTTTCAGATAAGACAGATACAATATCAAAGCTTCCAAGGTCAACAAAAAATTCCCTGACTGTCACTAACAATGCCGTATAATAAAACGTCTCAGTTCAGGAAAGATTTGTAGTGACAATTTGTGACAAGCTTTCGACTGTGCGAGATGACATTGATGAAATCAATCAAACTCACTGGATGACAAGAAAAAGCAAGATGACATAAACAAAAGCTTTCTAGCCATTGAAACTAATCATACGTCACTCAAAGGAAAAAAAAGCAAAATAATAGTTAGATCTCGCCTAAAGACATGAGGCAGAGGAATTTGACAGTGTTCATGATGGATTCAACAGAAGCCTATATCACATTTTCTCATTCACCTGTTTATATTTTTACCAGCACACAAACAAATGTCTGATTTCTAAAACATGTTGGTTCCTCTTTAAATATCACACATTCCTTTTTTTTTTATTTGGACACATTTGAATTTAACAAAATATTTTACAATGGTAAAACTGAAACCTTTAACTTAACATCAATGCTTTTGAGATGGTAGTGGTCTTATTATCAAGTGCACAGATGCCAAAACATCAGGCATCTAATAAAAGAAAACGCCTCTATACTTATTTTTACCTTTAATCACTAAGCTATGAACAAAATGCCTCTACTTATTTTTACCTTTAATCACTAAGCTATGAAACAAAATGCCTCTATACTTATTTTTACCTTTAATCACTAAGCTATGAACAAAATGCCTCTACTTATTTTTACCTTTAATACTAAACTATGAAACAAAATGCCTCTATACTTATTTTTACCTTTAATCACTAAGCTATGAAACAAAATGCCTCTATACTTATTTTTACCTTTAATCACTTCACTATGAAAAGAAAACGCCTCTAAAAACATATGACCCATTTTCATTTTCTTTTAAAACATGATGTGTGCACTTACATTTTCTACACAGAATTACTTCAAGGACTGACAACAAGTTTTTGAATTGTTCAGGTTCTTAAACATTTTTTTCTTGACAAAGTCGTTAATTTTTTTTCTGTATCATTTATAAAACTGTGTTGAACTTGGAAGTAAAATAAAATTGTCTGAGAAAATAACTGACAGGCAATTAAAAATTTTTTTTGCTTGAAAAGAACGAATTGATGAGTTTTTTGCAGCTCCATTGAACCAAAATGCTAGGTTGATGCAGAGTTAAAGCAAGAGAAATCTGATTCTTAAATGCTTTCATTTAGTGACTTGGATGACTGGGATCGTTAGAGTAAAAATTAATGGAATTAATAATAGCAAAGGTTAAATCTACATAAGTCAATATAATAATATCATATTATAATTATACACTTTTTTTTTGTACACATGATTTTTCTTAATACTGGGTTAGAAAAAAGGGAAGTGATGTTGCTGGGGAAATTAGAAAAGATTAGATTAGTAATGTATTTATTTATTCATGCTTTTGTCTGGTAAAGCTCACAGGACTAATTCCAAGTAATCTGAATAAATCAGTGAGAAAAATTTCTTTGAACAGGATATTTCTGCACTTTTTTTTCTCTCAGCTCACTTTAAACATGACAGATTGATCCTATGTCAATCCTATTGAAACTATTGCTATTGTCAAACTTAATAGCAAGAATTAAGAATTGGACAAGTCATGATCATTCATACTGTCATGTTTCATGACCCAAAAATTTGGTCTCTTTTCTTCATATACTTTTTTAGTTGCCATGAAAACACAAAAACCCCAAACAAACAAATCACAAACACACAGAAAGGGCATGGAAGAAGCAATAAGAACAATTATGAACAAAAACGAACACTGATTATAATATAATCCACACCCACATATCGGCACAGTGCCATTACCATTACCCCCCACCTTCACTTCACCTCAGATCCTGCTATCCCAATAGGTATAAATGACTCATACTGAAATGGTGCTAAGCAAATCACACAAACTCTGTGAAAGTATCTTTTACAAAACAGTTGCACATCCTACATATTTATCACTTAAAGAGTTCTGAGCATTCAAGGAGCGTAAATTCAACAATTTTGCTCTGGAAGACAGTTTGCACGGCCAGGCTGACCGCCTCTTCCTTCTGCCACATTAGAGTTGGACCAAACACAATGGCTATGTTTTGGGGCTGCATACGGTTCTGGTGACTCAGATCCACAACTCTGTAAACACAAATAGGCAACAGAATTTAGCAATGCTACAACCACTGATGTTGGAAATCAGCAATCCTGTCTCTCCCTTTGCTCTTTGTCGATCGATGAACGTAAGTCACAACAACCTTTTCCCCATAAATTACGCTGAGAAGGCTATACCATTCGTGATGACGCTTAATTAAAAAATGAGAGAAGTAAGCACTAGAGAACTGCAGAATGCCAAAACAACAGCAAAAAATATCTTGTGAGGATTATAAATACCTACTGATTTATCATATTTTTGAAAGGCTAATAAAAGTTGTGCAATTTGAAAACCATTCTGTAAGTGTTAAAAAATGTTCGGCAAATGAATTCTCAGAAAGACAAATTCCAATTAAATCCTCATACAAGACCATTTTCTGCAATTTGTTGGATGCCTAAACCTTTCATGACAGTCAAAGTAAACACTACTTGAAAATTGCAGAATGTAAAAACAGAAAAAAAAAAAAAAGCTTTTAAGGGATTGGGTTTTAAATAAGTTTATGCAAGACTATTGCAGTATACAATTCATTATAGCACAGTTTATTTGTCACCATACAAAGAGTCCAGCCAACTTACTTGCGTAAATGTTGAAACAATTCCTTGAGGGTATGATAATTGCACCTTGGTAAATCATGAACGGCAGATTTGAAAGCAGATATCTTGTCTTTTCTCGATTCTTTTTCTGAAAAATATAAAGAAACCAACAATGCAATAACAAAAAATGTATTGCGATTCTTTTTCTGAAAAATATAAAGAAACCAACAATGCGATAACAAAAAATGTATTGCTAAGACCCAACAGATTGCCTGTCTAAAATGTTCATCCATGGCCTGATACAGAAGCTGAAAGCAACGACCTCCAAAAAAAAAAAATAAAAATATATATATATATTACCAACAACAAAAATAAAAACAAAAGATTTGATTAAATGAATTGATCAGGTATGAAAGCATACTTTCTTATTATGATGATGCTCAACTTTAAGGATCTTGACTTTACTTTTATTTAGTGGATAGAGCCATACATCTCTCTCATTTCAATTTATATGATTTTTTTTCAGCTGCTGCCTGTTAGGCACAAATAAAAGCCTAACAGATGGTTCTGTAAACAAGCTCAAAAAGGTAGTTCCATAGAATAAGGATTACTAGATCACTACTACAAAGTGCAAGATAGAAATGATTAAACCACAACCCTCCCCCAATCTCCCTTTCTAAATAGGAAACTTACTGATGGCATCTAAGAATTTGTTATACATATGAAATGGGTAGAGAGGCTCTTTGAGCTCACGGAAGAACAATTTGAGGGCACCAGTGAGCACATGGATATCCCACTGCGGGTCGTACAAGTTGTAGGTATCATCTGTCGAGAGAACAAGTGGGAAAATAAACACAGGTCTCGGTCAGCAATATAAGACCAAGTCTGAGAAACATTTGAGGGGAGGCAAGGTATGAAAGAAAGCATCTGCCTCACTCTATGACGTCACATCAAGTTTTTGGAAAGCAATGAATAGAAAGAAGAAACTGCCTCAATTTATACGGAGTTTGAATGTCCCATGTTGAGGAATAAGCAAAATAAATAAGAAAAATCTAGTTATATGAGCAGCACATGAAAAAAATATTCTTAAAGTGAAATGCCATGATATTAAAGATTATATAAATCCATATATTTTTTTTACCTTTGTCAACAGCACAACGCAACTTTTGGATTTCTGCCATGTTCCCACTGATGCGATATATTCCATCATGTTGTAACCCTGGAAAGGAATGTATTATTTTTCATTTCATAGATAACAATTCTAGTAAGTCTTTAATGTTATATTTATTTTGAGATGCCATATTATTTATGTCTTGAGAAAAATCTGAAGATAACAGTAAGACTGGTTAAACAGCCCACAAAAAAAGTAAGAAGGTATTTACATAAGATATAATGGAGATACTTGCCACACAAATTAAAAAAACACAAACAGCAAATGCTTATTTAAAAGTATCACTAAGAAAAAGACATATTTGTCAACAATGCCCCCTCAAAATTACTTGAAAAACAATCATCAGACATTCTTACCTTTTGATTCAACTGCTGCGATACAACTGTGAATAAACTTTGGCACATGTACTTTCTCCTTATCACACAACTCATGCAGTTTGGAACCAAACACAGCATCTGAAAGAATCAAGTTACAAACTGTTCTGTCAGCACAATTAGAAGCACTAGAGACTCTGATGCAGAATCAATAACACTGACGTATTTATTCCATCAGTTGTAATCTGTACTTCTTTAGACCTTGGTTGCAATGCTTTTCCATCAAAGACAATTTTTATCAGCTTAACATCACTAATACACTGCATTCTGTGTGAAAAAAAACTATCAGGTACGGAACAAATTTGTTTTAAATGTTTTCATGTTCGTTCAACGAGAGACGTTAAGGACTACAGCTTTAACCTGATTCTCATGCTTGTGAACAAGTATCTTTGGTCACAGAAATTCCATCTTGTAATGCCTGACTTAAATTGTCATCAATATCTGATGTGATATCAACTGATGTAAAAATACTACTAAGTTTGCTCTCTCTGTTGATTCTTTCACTGGTAAAGAAAAATCCTACTATAAATAACCTAAAAACTTTGCTCCTTAGTGCAAAGTGATTTGACAGTAACTATAAACTTTCTTTTCAATAGCAACATGAAAACATTACTACTGTATGGATCAGTAACAAGGCAGTTCAACCACTTCCTGTCAAAGAAACTGCAAGCTTTTATCAACAAATGCCATCACGGTATTATGCAGATTCAATGTCTAGAAACTAACAGTAATAAGATCCTACAGGAAAGAACACTCATTAACAAATGCCATCACGGTATTATGAAGATGCAATGTCTAGAAACTAACAGTAATAAGATCCTACAGGAAAGAACACTCATTAACAAATGCCATCACGGTATTATGCAGATTTAATGCCCAGAAACTAACAGTAATAAGATCCTACAGGAAAGAACACTCATTAACAAATGCCATCACGGTATTATGCAGATAAGGTCTAGAAACTAACAGTAATAAGATCCTATGGGAAAGAATGCTCAAGAAATCGCCAGAAGAAAGTGGAGATGGACAGGGCATACGCTAAGGAAGACAGCAAACAAAATCACCAGACAAGCCCAAGAGTGGAATCCACAGGGAAGGAGAAAGGTTGGACGACTCAAAAGCCTTTGATCGAAGAAGAAATGAAGGCAGTGAGAAAGACCTGTGGTGAAGTAAAGAAGACCACTCAAAATAGAGGCCCTATGCTCAACCAGGAGCAAAGAGGCATAACTGAACTGAACCAATTTATTCTTGCTGAACAGTTATTCTTCATTACCACTTTAAATCCTACGCAGTCTTGCGGGATATTTCTCCACATTATACAAAATCCTTCTGTGCCAAACAAGGTAAACACACTCGCCTTTAATGATGCCCCTCTTGACAAGGTCATCCTGAGAGGGCCTTCGAGAGATCAGACTCAAAAGCTTTGCTTTGATTCCTATCAGGTTTTTGTTTTTGTCAACGCCTTGCAAGCCACTACCTGATCCTTCATCAGCAGATATGCTTCTAGTCATTCCTGTGGTGTAGAATTTTCAGTTAGATTAGTTCCTCGAAAAAGATGAAAAACAAGGATCGTATTCTAATTCAAAATACAAGAAGAATTATTTGAATCAAATAGTTTCTAAATACCAGACTGATTCTTAGAGATGAGGTAAAAAAAAAAAAGGAATACTATGCATGTCTAGGGAAGATTAAAAACAAGCTTGTCCAACTATAAGCAAATCATAAAGTATTTAGTTCCAGCCTCACATACTGTAAAGAAATAACGCTCGCATTTCTTCAACTACATTATGTATTCCCATGAATTGGGAAAACTGAAAGGAGACAAATTGCCGAGCAGATGAAATACAAAAATATACATTCATATTTTGCACACAAAGCATTAATCTACTAGGTTAATCTAGAAGTAAAGAAAGGTCTTTTTGCTATCCTACCTTTATGCTCATCACTTTCCCTTGGACTAGAGTCACAGGACTGAAACAAAAGATATCAAGATGTGTGAGGAGCCTCCATGTAAACGGTGCCATGAGAAATATCTTATGTCCTCATGCTTAATGTAAAATCATTTGGCTATGGCTATAATGAAGATTTAATGCAAAAAAAACACATGGGTTTAATTAGCAAGAAAATAAATGCATACTTAGACATATAATAAAAAGTGAATACTAATTCCATAGGCAAATATAATTCTAAACCAAGACATTTTTAAAAAGTTAAGATTTAGTGATGCAAAGTGTAGTGAAAGTCACAGGTGAAGATTAAACAAAATATTCAAGTGTGCTCACTGTTTCTATTTATTCTTAAAACAAATGTCAGCAAAGCATTACATTTTCATGGTTGTCACAAAAGTTATATTGTATACAGTAAAAGTGACTTGAAAAATAAACCTAAAAATAATTGACTGCAATAAATATAAATAAGGAGCCGCAGTGCCATGAATTTTTTGAAAATGTGTCAACTGAGAAGATAGTGAATGCCCAGCACTCTTTAACATGGACCAATCAAGCAATGGCCAACCAAGCCATAATAGTTAAATGAAGTCCCAATTTCTTTCATATCTACAACAAACTGTTATTTTCAAATTTCTTTTCTCTTCACAACATTAAACAGTGCTGTTGTATGAAAAAAATATTGCTAACACATTTGGTATCACAAGAAAGACTCTCAACACAAATACTTAACAAAAAAAGCATTTTCCTATCAAAACAAATTTGTTAAACTTATTAACATTTCCTATTAACATAAACATACAAAGTTTAAAACAACTTGATGTCACTTGCCAAATTTCTCAGACTGTTTAATAACACTGCAATATCCTAGACACATAAATAAGTAGTGACAATATTACATAACTTACTGGCGTTACATCGTTTGCAATAATCTTCATCCGTGTAAACCATTCTCGAATGATTTTCTCATTGTCACATTGAAACAGAAACATGCTGCCTGCACTTGTGTGTAACTGAAAACAAATTGGAGATGACATTCACATAAAAAAGTGCACAAAAAATTTGGAAGCAGGTATGATGTATCATGAATTAAAAGTAATGTACAGTTATCTGCTTTTTGTGAAATGAATGAAAGAATTCCAAGAAAGTAAGCCCTGCTTCAGGAACGGCTAAAGGAAGTGAAATTTGTAAAGAAAGTGACAACAAGGAAGTGGCCCAGTCTGCTTGATGTTACGGCACGCTTCTATTATCTTCATTTAATTCTGAAACACAAACTTCAATAAACTGATGTTATGGTCATCTTCTATTATCTTCATTTAATTCTGAAATACAAACTTAACTGAACTAATGTTATGGTACTCTTCTATTATCTTCATTTAACTCTGAAACAACCTTTACTGGACTGATGTTATGGTCCTTCTCTATTATCTTCATTTAACTCTGAAATACAAACTTCAATAAACTGATGTTATGGTCCTCTTCTATTATATTCATTTAATTCTGAAACACAAACTTAACTGGACTGCTGTTATGGTCCTCTTCTATTATATTCATTTAACTCTGAAACACAACTTTACTGGACTGATGTTATGGCACTCTTCTATATACTTCACTTCACTCAGAAACAGACTTACCAATATGGTATTCTTTTTACTGGTAAAGTCCTTCGGGGGACTGAAGTCTACATGAGCCCCCTGGAGACTGACCACACCCTCAGGCCTGCCATAAGGGGAGCCTGGCTTTTGGGTGGCTGATTTCTGGTCCTTGTAAAACACCAGGTTGGAGCCTTGAAGCACCACATAGATCTGGCTCCAAGTTTTCCTGAGAAATATTCGAAAATCAGCGAGTTTATGTCATGCATTTTTATAGAAACATACTTAATTTTAATTCTTGTGTTTATTTCGTAAGTGTCTGAATTAACATTGTGCCAAGAAATAAAAGTTTTAAGCAAACAACTTTAAATGAAATATCAAACACACACGCATGCAGGCACACCTATATTTGGTTATATTTCTCTAAAAACACTCATCTATCACTAAACCAACAATAGAACCTTCATTGATTTTACTTGTAAGTATAATTAAAGAAATCCCCCAAAATGTAAATCTTTAACCATACCTAATATCAGCAAACTTCTATAACAAATCAATTTCACAGACTTTTCTTCAATAAGAAGCAAGGGAAAAGTGAGTTGGATTAATGAGGTATTTTTCAGAAGTATCAAAAAAAGAATCATGCGTCATGTCTTTAAAAAAAAAGGGTCATTCTCAGGCATAATTCAAAGGAAATTATCAAAGAAATGGTGATTTGAAATTTCCAACAACACTCACTTCATTTTCTTTTTCCCAACTTCTGCAATTTTTGCTTTGTTCAGATAGCCTGAATATGTCTCCTGCAATAAGTAAAACAAATAATAAATAAATGAATACATGAACAAATGAATGAATGAATGCATGAATTAATGATAAATGAAGGAGTGAATGAATGAGTAAATATCCCTTGATTGTATTCACCATTCATCCAACAAAGAACCACTGTACAGAGCTATATTTTGGTACTGCATATCATGAGAATCCTACAATGAAAACAATTACTTAAAAACATGTTTCAAATTTATCTTACATCACATCACTTCTCATACTTAATAAAACAAGAAAATCTCTGAGGAAAGTATCAGTGTCTTCATTTTCTAGTAGTGAGACTATTTTTCTTATTCCCCGTTCCCTATATATTAGTAATGCACTAATCTTGCCTTGTTGGCATAGACTACCATCGCATCACATTCACCCAACCACTTTGAGTTTTCATTTTTATTCTCTGTAAGTGGTGAATAACACACTCTTAAAACAAGAAATATTAACGTAGCATTCATGCCTTTCATATCTGAATATCATAGTAACTAACAATTTTGCAAGTTCACAAACAAAGCTGTATCACATAGGAAAAAAAAAAAGGCAGCAAACAAGAACACACATGTGCCTGAAAGAAACAACTACAAACACACACACATACAGTAATAGGCATTATTTACAGCTAATCAAGTTGGCACTGCAACCCTACATGAAATGAAAAGCATGAAGTACATGAAGATACTTTATTGACAGAGTACCCTCTCCCTTTGTATATTTGCTCTACAATGCACATTCATTCTTCTTCTGTTTCTATTTTTGTATTGTTTTTCTGTTTGGTGACACAATATTCTCTTTTTCATGCGAATGGTCTATACATTCTACATCTTCATAGTGCATGGGCATTTACTATAAGAGTCTGTCATGCTGTTTCATTATAGGAAGAAGTCAAAGATGTGTAGAGTAGAACATACTTTGAAGACTTGAAAAAAGGGGAAGAGGGGGAGGGGAATAGATGAAAGAAGATGACAGAAAATGAGAGAGACTGCAGACAGGCAGGGAAAAATTTGCAACTAATTCCGATGTGCATATGCATGCACACTCATGCATCATTAGATTATCTTTCCCCTTTTCACTAATATGCCCTTGATTTTCTACCAGAACTTGGAAACATTATTACTTTCATAGCTTTGTACCTTTCCATAATTGTATTTTGATATTATGGTTATTTTTGGTGCAGGTTTGGTGGTGGCAGAGTAATAAGGTTGACAGACTTATGGTTGTGAGTATCCTGGGGTAGTAAATCTACAACTGTCCACTGCTCTGTTAAACAGTATCTAACCATCTGTACTCTTTCATGGGATTGAAGTGGTATAAGCTCCAGCTTTTTATATTTTCTTCATTGACCTGTACTCACTAATATTGACTCTACACACTGGGAGATCCAGATCGGAAGAGCACTAATGATGACTGATTATCTAACACTGTTTCTGTCTTCTGAGTAAGGTCCACCCAACATTATTTCTGTCCATTATTTCATTAGTTTGACTTCTCTTCTTTGGTTTTGGAAAGCCTTACAACAATAGAAGTGCTGACTGACAGTCCTGAAAATTTAATCATTCATGACATGCTAAGGATGCCGAGAATTCTTTAGAAGCATCTCATTTCAAAATTGGATCTTCTTTTCCAGTTTTGTGTCAGAATGCATGTAACCTGGACATTACAGGAGAAATTTGTTTTACCTTCTCACCATCAGTAATATTTTAGCTCATGTCGTCTTCCAGTAAACCTAAGCAATGCTGCTCATTAGAAAATAATCCACTATATACTAAGATAGGTCTGGAATATTACGATATTTTTTCTAAGTTAACTAAATAACTATATTTGTGCACTTTCAATTTGATAAACATAATTTAGATTGTTGTTAATCCTGAAATTCCAATTTTGTAAATGAAAAGTGCAAATTGTTTTGTTTTTTTCCCCAATTTCAAGTCAGGTTGTGTTATTTAATAATCTTTTCATTCCTTGCCTGCTTGAGAGTATCAACCATCATAAAACATGTATTCATAGCTAGCGTGAAGATTTGAGGCATTTGTCCTATGACTGACACTGCATAAAAGTGTGAGTTATTCCAAAACTACCTAACATTACCTGAGATTATCTGCCACCGAACAGATTGGAGTGTAAAACCTAAGCCCAAACATTTGCTTTTTTTTCTCTTACAAAGATATTGTGGATATCAAATTCCCGAAGACTTTATCCTGTCATCTCTTAGATTGTGTTTGATGTTCTTTTGTTTTTTTATTGTCACTGAGATATTTGTCCATTATATCATGCACATATCTTTGTGTTAAGAATTCTTCCGAAGAAATTTTAAATAGGAGTAAAAAAAAAAAATTGTTTTATCATAGAATGAGTGTCACAAGCAGAGCAATTCGTGCGAGTAAAGCATTGCTGACGTATGTTGTTCATTTGAATTAATATATTTTGTGGATAACATTATCATAAGCTACAGAGAAGCTTATCTCATCCGCCATTTCTGTGGCACATAAAATTATAAGCATATAATAAGAAATCTTTAATTTGCATGTTCAAAATGAATAAAAAAAAGTCTCATGAAGCAAAAAAAAAAAGTTTTCTTATTGCACAGAGATGCATAGCTTTTCATTTTTTACTGCATGCTCTACTTACAGTGTATATCCCTATAATCTGAAAAGGTTAGGGATTCTTGTTTGTGTACTTTCAAATTAACAGGCTATAAAAAATCCAAAATCTTACCACCTATATATTAAATAACAATTATTATTCATATGCTGGTGTGATTTTTTAATGCATAAAAGGGTATATATACAAACACAAAAACAAAAAAAAAAGACATTTTCTAATGTGAGCTAGTATGTGTGGCCAGATTTTTTAGGACTTAACCTTCAACTCCACCCCCCTCCCCCCATCGTGACCACAATATAGATCTACTGTTATAGCCAAACTTCTCACTGACACGCCACTATCTGCTTGATTTCCTGATCCAAAGAAAGGTAACAAAAGATGAAATGAAGAAACAGAATTCACTGCTACAACCCAAGGCTTTGTTATAACGTAAATCCTGTCATAGAGAACAGCTATTCTGTGTATTTAAATTTAAAACTACACAAACATACTGGGTGTCATTATACTCAAAAACTGTAAACAGGCATATACCTGGCATGACACTATTTACATTACCAGTCAGATCTTACTGAGGGCATCATTACTAATATTTTTCTTTAATTTTATTAAAATCTTATTATCTTCCTAGGGCCTGGAGCCACTTGATTTCCACTGTTTATCTTTATCGTTTAGCTTTTCATCTCCATACATATCTAAAAAAAGTTTTGAAAATAAAATATAATTTTTGTTCTGAGTAATGGTATTCTCTGAGACACTGAATCATTTTATATGCTTACTTTTGTTCCTTTTCTTGTTTTAAAAAAACAATATAAAAAAATAGCTGTCTGTCTTCATAGCCTCCTCCAAATCAGCTAAAAAAAAAAATACTCAATAATTTGGTTAATCACACCCCCCAAAAACAACAAAACAAAAAACAACCAACCTCACCTAACTCCAAGGACAACAGATTATTACTGTCAAATCAAACAAAAGATAACAACAGAATGTTGCAATCTTCATATCAAGTTCTATCTATTTTACAAGACTAAACTCCCTTGTGTACACATGTAACTAAGACCTAATGTAATACCATAAAATTACAATAAAACACAAAACTACAATGACTTGACTGAAACTTTACAAGCCAACAATGAAGTAGACAAATCGACACGTAGCATCTACCCTGTTTCACTTCCATCATCTAAGAACAGCTGTTGCATCTTTAAGGATAAGAACACACCCAAAACAAAAAAAAATTGCAGCATTTCACACACAGCATGGCACAACAGGGCAGAAATTTACTGAAAATATCACAGCAGTGCAGAAGTCACACAAAAGAAGAAGTTAAAGGTTAAACATGATGGTGATCCTGTGACAAGCCCATTACGGCAGTTAAAAATCAAAATGACAATATACCAGAGTGTCTGACAGCAAAAACTGATTCAGAAGAGAAATGGGCTGGAAAATTTAAAGGAAATTGACAATAAGTACACAATACAACAAGAATAAAAAACAAAAACAAGAAACTTTGGAGGAGCTCTCAGAAAAAACAACAACCCCTTTTTCTATATAAAGAAATAGCTGCATAATAAAAGCATCTGGTTATTTTAACTCCTTTTCAGTACAGAAGCAGTTCTTCAACCTCATTCAAAACACAGATATAATGAACTGCAATTCTCTCTAACCACTTCTCTTTAAGCAACCACATCTGGGATCTCATTTATAAAGTAAACTTGGTGTATGATAAAGGAATTTATTGACTGTGTAGAATCATTACACTGTTTTATTTTAATAAAATAATAAAAGCATATTCGGATAAAACCCATGAAACTTTAAACAATCTATCTCTAAATACAAATGATTTCCAAATATACTTCAAAAGTATAGGTGCTCTAAAACCTCTAATGTTCAGGAACTACAGAAACAGTAAAAAATGTTACATTTTTATACTATGCACTAACCTCTTGATTTGGTAAGGATCCAGTTGAATTGGAAGGTGCCAGATGGGTTGGTCTCTGCAGTGTGGAGCCGACATTTCGCTCCTAGGTAGAGAGAACAAACATTTCATTAAAATGAAACTGATGAAAATTCAAACTGGTCCTTAGAGAAAGACAGATATGAATTGTGATTATCACTATGATCTTTCTGTATAAATTCACATTCTGGAATATGTCAATAATGAAGTCTTTTAATGAGATTTGATCCAGTTTGACATCAACATGCAGAAAAGTAAAAACTGAAAACAAATGAAAATGCTTTTTTAAAATCTGAATCATATTTTTCATTCACATCTGTTTAGTGACATGTTACAAGAGAAGAGCCAGAGAAGAAAGAAATATTTGCTGAAAAATATTAATCAAAACATATATTATTATTTCACTAGCAAACATTTTTTTCATGATGCTTTTGACTGCTTCTGATCTCATACATCATATAAAATCATAATTTCAGACTGTCTTTTGTGATAAATAACACAGTGAATTTATAGCAAAGCCCATGCATGAAAAAAAAAAAGAACAATTTGCAATTACAAAATCCAAAAAAAAAAAAAAAATAAAGAACCATGCCAGCTCAGTAAACTTATTTTTGGAAGAAATATTTTATAGAATATTACTTTTCATGCATTCCAATTCCTGACCAATTTCAAATAATGACGTAAGTTTTCAAGAAAGTTAGCACCTATGTTAGAACAATGTCATGACTAAAATATTATCACAAGCAATGCTTTTAATGCTACTACATCAACACTGAAAAGAGAACATTATCAAGTTAGCACAGACAATGATACAAGAATTTTCAACAAATTAATACCAATACAATAAAAAAAACAACAACAGATCACTCAGTAAATGAACCGCCAACAATTAACAAACTATGTTAATTTAAAGAGATTTTTTAGCGAATGACTCTAAAAATGATAGCCTCTCCTTCAGAAGAAATTAAAAAAAGAAAACAGATTTACTTTTAGTGTCCATTCCTAAATCTGAAGTAATTACATGAAAAAAAAACTGAAAAGGTTAACAGAAAATAAGTAATAAATTATGTTAAAAAATAGTGGGATTTTTTTTTCTTACTTTTTTAAAATGTAAGATTAGTGCAAAAATAAAAATAAAAAAGATGAAGAAGAAAAGAAAAAGAGAAACAAAATATTTGTTGACATTTGTTGTGGCCAATTAACCAGTGTATATTTGGATGAAATGATGTGAGTTCACACACACGAACACACACACACAGCGTTTACTGATCATTTACATGAGCAACTGGTGCTGGCCGGGCTACGGTGAAGTTTGCAGGCAACGTGGAAGCCTTATTCCCCACCCCTGCGGTCTCAAGCTGACCATATGTGGACATTGCCTTCACTGCTCGCATAGACTGCCCACCGAATGTGCTGAGACGATTTCCTTGCGTTTCCCAGCTGGTATCCTTTGGCTGCCGCAAGCAACAAACACGCAAATGTATGTGTAAGTATGCTGTTTACATGTGCATAACATAAGCTGGTTAGGAGGATTAGGCATACAAAAGTGAAGCATTATACTCAAGCCTATAGATAAATATTTGAAATAGAATCTTGTATGTAAATATATGTTCTGCAACGCCAAGATACAAAATAAAAAAAATGGAAAAATAATAAGCTGAGGATTATGTAAATTATATAATACTAAATTACACATCTGCTTTGCTAAGCACTTAAACACAACAGATTAGTATACAAACAAGACCTGAAAAGATTTGAACAATTTCATACTTTTAATTATCCACTGCGTTGTTCAATTATATAATCTTAACACTGCAAAATAATACTACATTTCACTTCAAACTGAGTAAAATGTTTAAAAAATTAATTTCTAAAGCAATAGTATATATTGCTTAACTTTCCCCTTTTTTTAGTGAAATTGTTCAAAGCTAAATCTACAGTAAAGAACTATAAACTCTCCAACTATCATTTTCAAGATAGAGAGAGAGTTAATAAAAATAAAACAGAGAAAGAGACAATGACACACAGAATGAGTGGGTGAATGAAAGAGAAAGGGTAGAAAAAGACAGACAGACACAACAAGAGAAAGAGAGAGAGAACAAGTTAAAAAACAAATAAATGAACAAACTGCTGAACACAGAAGATCAAGCCAGGACAAAATGCATGCATCACAATAAACTTAACAGTCATTGAGATCAAAGTGCAAAATGTGGAAGATGATACTTTGAGCAATAAAAATGAAATAAAGTGGATAAGCTCAGACAAAATTCACTTCTAACACACACACACACAAATAAAATAAAATAAAACATTTTAAACAGTGCAGAAAATTTCAGGAAAATTTGGAAAAGAGGGACAGAAACAACTGTACTACACATGCATATACATGCATTACAGTACAATTAGACATCCATTAGCATGCCTAAATGACTACTGATTACAATTCAGTATCTACTTAAAGATAATGATATACCACGGTGTGAAGTATAATAGCCATTTTATATTTCTAAGCCCATTTCTGTATAACATGATATGAATACATTCCAGAATAATACAAATGTTAAAACTGGTGAAAAAAAAAATAGGGGACAGGGTGAGATATTTTTACCCTAAATTAAAATAAAATAAACAGAGAAAAAAATAACCTTCATTGGAAGTATTTATCATCACTTCATCCACGTTTCTCTTTTGTATTGTGTAATATTTATTCTTCATTTATATTTTGTAAATAGTATTTTCTAAAATATTTTTTTTACATATCTAACATTTA
The DNA here is from genome assembly GCA_039654405.1 of Bullina lineata. Classification (NCBI taxonomy): domain Eukaryota; kingdom Metazoa; phylum Mollusca; class Gastropoda; family Bullinidae; genus Bullina; species Bullina lineata. The sequence continues at coordinate 225 of JBDFRD010026655.1, read as the reverse complement.
ATTTTATAGGAAAAAACGAGGATAAAACTGAAAGGGGAAATGAATGTTTCATGCAAAACCGTATAAAATCTTTAATTCTGAAATCAAGTATCAGAAAGAAAAACGGAGAGAAAAAAGATCATGAGAAAGTGAAAAGTGGTACAGGAGAAAGAGAAACATAAAGACAAAAAAAAGGGGGGGGGGGGGGGAGAGAGGGGGGGGGGAGGAGAGAAAGAGAGAGAGAGA
>JBDFRD010026544.1:0-15300 GCA_039654405.1 Bullina lineata | reverse complement strand
AGAGAGAGAGAGAGAGAGAGAGAGAGAGAGAGAGAGAGAGAGAGAGAGAGAGAGAGAGAGAGAGAGAGAGACCATTCGCACAGGCACATAGGCAAACAGAGAGATAGACATTCTGTCAATCAGTCAGTCTGACTTACAGACTGACTCGCACACAGGTAAAAGGGAAAGAAAGAGTGGATGACCCAGACACCAAATAGGCACACCCTCGCACGAATGCAGGCACAGACAGCAGCTTTTCTTTGTTTTATAAACATGTATTTTCATTTGCCTCATCTACGCAATGCATGCGCGCCATCACTTTATAAACACATGTGTTCGCTTATTATTATGTTCACGGACAGACAAACAAATACATCATCATCATCGCTTACCAGCGCATACCTGTCATACACAATACATAAAAATGTCATCACTCTTACATTTTTTTTACCATCACTCTCACTTCTTATTTACCATCACTCTTATCTAGTTTTTACCCTTAATACTACCTGATCTTTACTATCACTCGTACCTCTTCTTTGCCATCAATCATACCTTTTCTTTACTCTCACTGTCACTTCTTTTTTTACATTATCTGTCACCTCTTCTTTACCATCAATCTTACTTCTTCTTTATCATCACTCTTACTATTTTTGCCTCTTTTTTTCCCATCACTCTTACCTCTTCTACTCAAATGTATTTCCCTCATCTTTGACACACACATGTGTGAACACACATAAACATCATCTTTTAACATTAAAACTCACATAAACCTTACCAAATTTATATTCTTAAACGTGCATTTACAAAACACAAACACACACACACAGACACGCACTCATACACACATATACACACGCGCACACGCTCGCGCGCGCGCACACGCACGTGCACCTAAAACCACACGCCCCCAGCCACTTAGCCCTCTCTTGGGGGCGACATTTGAAACGTCAACGAAAATGAAAAGAATTAGAAAAGAAAATTGTGCAAACTTCAAACTCAAGTCTGATCTTGAAAAGAAGAGAGACAAACATTTCTTTAACGGGATGTTGAATAAATTATATTGGATAGACGTTTTCTTTTCAAAGCCGCCTTGCACACTCCCACGGCCCTATGTACATTTAATGCAAAAACGCATTCACATCGCTCGCGGCCTCTTCCACTGTACTCACTCCAGAAGGAAAACGCTCAGAGAAACAAATTCATCAAGGGAAGCGTTTGATGTCTTCCGCACAAAACGCAGGTTTAAACAGGATGAAAATGCATATTGATCGATTAAAATGCATTAATTTTTTCGGTCTTTTCTTTCTTTCTTTTTTTTTTTAAACATCTCATAACGTATAACATGCATTTGAGCCGAGCTCGCTTTTGATGTATTACGTTGTCAACAGCATCATTATCGTTTGCACCACATCAGGGCTTACACTTTGGCTTATTTCCTAACAAAACATTGCCCTACCCTTTCTTTTTCCATGTTTATTTTGTCTTTGTTTTATTCTTAAGCATAAGGCGGCTTAATAGTCGTTTACTTTGGTACGTACAAATAGAAGATATTATTTATTTTGGTGAATATCCAAACAAACGCTATTTCTTTTCCAATTCGTTCATTCCAATTTATTTTCAAAAGACATAAATTAATTCTAGCATCATAATGTTTACTTGAATTGATTTAGATTTTTTTTTCACTTGTTATTGTTCGGGAAGTTTTAAAATGATTTTTTTTTCAGGTCTGGCTTCATGCGGGTCGACCAAGGTCAAGGTTGTTAAGAATAAGAAAAAGGTTAGCGTTTTGAGTGCATATACTTTGTATGCAGTTTACATCACCTTCATCAATGAATTTAGCAGCATTTTTCCTTCTGTTAGCGGTGCATACGATGTTTTTCGTGTTTCTTTTTGCAGGTGAAAAAAACACATTACACTTACGTGACATTTTTTAAAGGTCATCGTTTCTTTGTCTTTTCAGTTGAGCAGGCAAATCTATGTACGTTTCAAATCGTACTTTGCATTAGCCATTACAGTCGAATGAACACGCTTTCTTGCTTTCCACTCACCCACCTACTTACTTACCTACCTACCTACCTACCTACCTACCTGCCTGCCTGCTTACCTACCTACCTACCTTTCTTCCTACCTTCCTACCTACCTACTTACCAACCTACACACCCACTAACTATATTATGTCTATTAATCCGTCTATAAGTCTGTCGGTCTTTCTCTCCATGCCTGTCGTATGTGTGCCTGATTGTAAGTCCCTGACTACATAATATTACATTGTATTATTATGATCTGAGATGATCCGTCAATCTACTTTATGAAAATACGTCTTCTATGTTTTTACTCCTCTTTTAATACGCAGCAATCACGTTTCTGCTTAGTACTTTTTGTGTTTTTTTAATGAAAAATACCATATCCAACCCCTGACTTACGGACATACTCTCGAACGTATTTCTTTTTAATCTACCAACAGTTTCGCCGATCAGATCAGATTTCTAGAGATTCTCTAGAAATGAATCGTCTTTAAATAGTTCCAATGATACAACATCTTACGCCTGTTTGGCATTTGCTCGGTTATACTGGGAAAATGCTGGTCATTTTTGTCATTTCCTTTTCTTGTGTTCAGTCACGCGTCCAACTGATACTGAACGTCCTTTTGTTATTTGCCTTTTGACTTACTTGACATGGGCCTTATGCCTCTTGATTCCTTAAAGGACATAGGGCCGCAACAACAGGTCTCCAAAGTACGCGGTTCTGGCAGGTCCTCCTCAGCTCGGCCCATGTCACTCCAGGAGCCTTCGCTTCAGCGTTTATACTCCTGCGCCAAGTCTGTTTTGGTCGACCCACTTTCCACTTTGCATTTTACTTCATTATATTTTATTTTTCTTCGCTCTCCCGTTTCTCCGCTATTCACTTTGATGAGGTCGTGCTAACAGCTGAGTTTCCTACCCACCATACTGGACTCACTGTTTTGTATGGAGCCGTTACCTTGTAGCTGCATTCCGTTTTCGTAGATAGATTAATTATTTGACCTTCAATTCACTTTTGAAAATCGTACATTTTCACAGGGTCTGATTAATACATGAGGGATTCTATTAGTTAATATAATCTTATATTGCTTGCATTTCATCTTTGTCATCATCATCATCATCATCATCATCATCATCATCATCATCATCATCATCATCATCATCATCATCATCATCATCACCATCATCATTTCCTACATTTCAACTATAAAAAAAATATATTAACTGACCCACGTCATTTTTACAGCACCTTCACAAATTCTGATAAAACATAATTTAACCCCAGTTGGCCGTTGGCATCCAAATGACCAAGACCACGGTTTCCAGTACTTTAACTGACCTCTCGATCAGGCCAGCACTCCCTTCCTCTCTTCCTCTCAGACCTCACACTCTTATCCTCCCTACTCTAACGCAGGGAGGCTAATGATGTTTGCCAAAGACCCTGCCTTATGTACAGAGGGTGCCAATGAAGTCTTGTCCGGAGCTCCTTTGTACACTTTAATTTCATTAGGCCCACTCTGACGACTGGCTGCCCATCACCAGTCTGTATCCGTTCTAGCCAGTACACTACCCCAGGCCTGGCGCGTGGGTCTCATGCCAAAAGATGACCAGAGGGATGACCAGATTCTGTCGACAACTCCGGCAAAACGTGCGCGCGCACGTCGCGTCTGATCAAACAGTCTTTAGGTGTTGCCCGGATGTAGACGACACTCGATTCTAGCGTCATTTCCTGTTCTGGGAGAGATGGCCTAAAGGGGCCTGGCGGGTCTTAATTAGATATCTAGCGTATCCCCAGCGAGCGAGGGCCGACTGGAAACTCGAAGTGGGCACGGCTACAACTAGTTTGCTCTCTGCATTACTGTAAAGGCTCGTCTTCCCCGAGAATGCGAAAGGAGTGGGCGGTCTGACTTCTTCTAAAAAATGTTCCTGCGAAGATCCGCGTGATCCCAGGACTTGAACATGGGAGATGGCGTTTTAGGGTCTGACTAAGGTTGAGTCTGAGTTTGATCAGTTCGTCATTTTATGCGTAGTCGCGACTAGTCGATTGATTCAACACTTTTTCCCAGGCATTGATGTTTATTCGTTGGTGAAACTTGGCAAACTTTTATCACATTACGGCCGCCGTTTCGACAGATCTGTCATTATCTTGTTCCCCCGCGCTTAAAGAGTTCTGTTATCCTGTCTACCACCAAGCTTCTATATGCCGTGCCAACTTGAACGGTTTTTGCTATCTGCAAATCTCATGGAAGTTAAAGGTGGCTGGTCAGCTTTTCAACGATGGTCAGTGTGTGAGTTGATGGACGGTTAGATATCTATCAACAATATCTCTTTGATGGTACGTGCTAGTCTGGGGATGGGGCGTGGGGAAACACAGCAACGGCAATAACAAAGTAAAATGAGTAAAATGAAATGGAGAATGTTATTATATTCTCTGATAACATTGATTTAGGTTGTGTGCGCGGCAATATTACTCGTTATTAATGCATAAAAACACTAGGAAAATGAAAATTATTGTCTTTGGAGAAATGTTCACGTTCATTAGGCTCTCGCACTAAATCTTGTTCATATTTGTGCTTTCTCAACTCAATTGAAAACTGAAAATCTACGCAGTCCATTTTCTTGCCACTCTAGTATTGTCACTCTCAGGATCTGGGCTCGAGTACTTTCCATGGCTTTGGAATTCTCAATTTCTATGCACTTCCGAGAGCTTGTCACTGCCCTTACCACAATATTCAGTCGATACTAACCATAAAGATGAATAATTTTCGCTTACTCCCCACTCCCAATGACCAAAGCATTTCCCTTATGTTTTATCGGTGCTTTAATTACACCGCATTTCAACTGCACAAAAACAATGATGAAAGGCGTAAATGAGATAAATGTGTTTGAGCTGGATTCGTTTAATTTATGTGCGTGTGTGTGTATATGTGTCTATGCGTATTTTCTTGTACGTATGCGTACGTGTGTGTGCGTATGTATGAGCATGTGTGTGGGTGAGTGTGCATGTGTGCGTAAGCCTGTTTTTCGCAGTGGAACATTTATTACAGACTTTTCAATTGAACTTCGCGTTCATAATACTGGTTTCAACGACACCAAAATGTAACCTGCGTGCACTCAATCTAACCCTAACCCAAATGAAATTCTGCAGGCTCTTCTATGGGTGTCTCTTTCGCCCAGGTCTGTAACTATATCGTCACGCAGAGGGCAGTCCTGTAGTCTGTATGTTGTTGTCTGGCTCACAGATGCAAAGCGGATAGACGCAAAGGCAATTCGATGGCATTTCTAACAGTCACGTCGAAATCCTGATGCAGAACAGAGATGCGACATGAACATTCGCCATAGTATCAGTAATATATCGTTTTATCGTTTGTTTTGCTTTAAAACAAAGATACAATTTTGTCTTCTAGTTCAAAAACTATGCAGCTTTACAAAGATATGTTGGAAAATAATGCTTACTTTCGTCACAGTTTTCAATAACGTTAGGGGCTAACTGCTTATTGCAGGAATACAGTTGGTCAGAATTTTAAGAACATGAACTACCAGTCAACGAATCACAACTAAGGAATACATGCACACAACTCCTCTTTCATTCCACTCCTTCAAAATGGCCAGCGGACAGGTAGAGGCACTTGAGAAACACTCTGGTGTCTATGCTAATATTTATTATGGTAATGTTATGTAAAGAAATAATTTGAAAAGATAAGCACTCTATTGATCATTCATCCAGATCCATTTTTGTGTGCGTCTGCATAGTTTCTTTGATGAAATGACTGAACTCAATCTATCAAAGAACTTGCAACAATGTTACCACGTTTTTTTCTTTTTCATGAATTTTATGGAGGCACGTATATCACTGCGCATAAAATCGTCTCCCTTTGTTTATGGTCTTATTATAACTTACTTATTCAGTACTGCCACTTTGTCTTCTATTTCCATTACATCTTTTCGACAATCTTTCTTTAACTGTTTCCTTTAATACTATTTGCACGATTTCAACCATGATTTATTTTCTCTGCATTACGAAAGGTAGCAACCTCTGCAATTATCTGATGTTGACACGTTTGGCCTATTTGTCAGTTGCGATGAACCTTTATTTTTCTGTCACTGTCTTTAAAAAAATCGTCTTCTTTATTTTACATCAATACTGAAGTTTACGACATTAATTCCTTTTGGGATGTCTTGCTGTGGACACTGGGATAACCTCTTATAATTAGCTTTACATCCTTTACTGTCAGCACAGCTTAGACTTAGAGCCATATCTGCCCACCTACGACATCCCTCTTGCGATAAATACTCGAAACAGACTTGAAACCTTGGCATGAACATATATCTAGCTGGATAAGCATGTTATGATAAAGCGAACACCACCCGTGGCTGTGTGATTTCTTAGGTGAAATCACACGTTACAATTCTCAAAGTCTTTTTCAAGTTTTCAAACGAACAGACGCGGTGACTGAATGGTTAGAGCGTGAGACTCCTAATTCAATCCTTGAGGTGACCGTGTTGTGTCCTTGGGGAAGACACTCCACACAATTGTTCCTCTCCCCACCCAGGTGCGAATTGGGTACCGGCGTATTCTGCAGCATATTCTGCTGATGTTGTAAACTTACGACAGACTAGCGTCCTGTCTAGGAGATGATGTTAAAAACTGTCTTTTCCGCTTCAGGCTACCGAAACCGGGATAAGCTCCGACTCTATGGGTCTCATTGGCTTTGAAGGAACGTTACTTTACTTACCTTCAAGCACATGAACATTGCAAACAGACTTCCTAGTAACAATGTAACCGTTGTGTGGTACATATTTCTCGGATGAACTAATTAATTTTTTCATTTCAAACGTTCTCCACAATTTTAGCTTCGGCCTATGCCCGTCCTCATGGCCCTTAACACAATCTTTTATATCAGTTCTCTGGCGCTTGGCGCTTCTTACATGCTGTCAGCAGCACTTTCCTAGTCTTTGTACTTCGTAATTCTTCTATCTCAGCCACTGACATGTCTTCGTCTACCTCCCTCTTTCTCTCTTTCTTCTTCCACGCCTCCTGTAGAAGGCCTTTCCTCTGTCCAATCGTAATGCTGACTGGCAGCCGTTTCGGTCTTGCCGACTAGTCGCGTGTGCCATACACAGCTATGATCAATAGTAGCCAAGGAAAGGGCTCATTCAGAGCTAATACAATTTGCTGGAGACTCTCTGACGAGAAATGCAAGACTTCATAGTACCAAATCGTGTCTGTAAATCGGACCGAAAGCGATCCAATTTTCTCTTCCTTTGTTGACCATGCTACACGCGGAGCAGCGAGAGAATCCCGAAATTGATCCCCCTTGCCACGGCTTGTCCCCCTTTTGTCCCTAAAGACACCTTTTCGTATTCGACAAGAGTTGGGCAAGGAGCTGTGGAGGCCTGATTTTCTTGTCCTTTTATTGAACCTCTTCCTTTATTCATCGCTCATCCACAGTCGGAGACGGCCTTTGCAATAGCTCATGAATTCATTAGCGCCCCTAGCCTTCAGGAGAACTGACAAGCAACTATTATGAGGCATTTATAGATGTTCGACTCATAGGCTGGTACTCAGTCCACTGAGATCTGGGATGGGAGTGTTTGCCTTTAAGACTCCTTATTTGCTAATCATACATTTGTATGGTAATGCAGTAAATAAGAGGACTGGCATCGTATTATATTTAATCATTTTGTTTTTGCGTAAATTGTACATAAAAAAAAGACACGATTACAATATTATATTTTGTGCTATTGTAATGGTTTCTAAGTTGCATGCATGATCGACACACATCATTATGTATGAAGACATTTCAGCAAATTTATACATTTGTTTCCCTGTAACTTTTGTACGTAGGGACGGGCAATCTGCAATTTTATGTATTATACGTTTATAATACATGTACAACAAAAATCTTATCGTCATTCCCAGCAGTACAGGGGCTGCACAGACGAAGTGAGTGTTCTTAGTTTGAGAAGTCGGGTATAGCCTTCTGAAATTGTCTTCACGCCTTTACTGTTGTTATAAACACATGGAACTGTAGGACTTTTTTAAAAGGTACAAAAAAAAACCCCAGAAGGAACGAAGGAAAATATTGGAGCAGACTGAGGAGATAAGCAAAGATGGAAAGAATAAAAAGTCAGACATCTCTTTAAAAGTGACAAGAATGAGATTATGAAAATAAAGAAAACTGGGATGTCAAAACTCAATTTCCTATACCCCGAGGGGATGTAAACGTTTAATAAAAATTTTGAAAGGACACTTAACGTTATGTCTCCAAGACATAAAAAGCGTCTTCTTGTAACCAACAAGCACGTAAATGATTTCCGTAGTTCGATAAGGCGGGACTGGATCCTGTACTCCCTGACTTGACAGTCTATGAAAACAGAACTTCTCGTGGTTGATGGTTTTCTGAAAAGCCTCGTTCACGTCTGGGGAAAACTTGAAGTGCGATCATCAAGGGACTACGTCGCTCTAATTATCCCTCTGGGGACCGTTCGTGACTCCCAAACGATAGTACTCCACACTGATATTAAAAGCACGATCTTCACACTGATGTATGACACGCTTGTGATCAAGCTCTGGTGTACTCTGATGGATGGGCCAATAACGAAGGCGAGGATGTTATGCCTGAAGCGGCTACCGCTGCCGGTCCTTTGAGTGGGAGTTAAACGGCATCAATTGGGGACTAGCGGTCAGGCTGGAGCGCACGGAGCCGAGATGCTCTTACCCCTCTGAAGGTTCAAAAAGGAGGTTTTATTTGCACGGTGTGACTAGATTCGGATATTATTTGTATCAGTGCCACGAGCTGTGTGTTACTGTGTTATTTTCAGATGTTGGGTGACGCCTTATGCAGCACGTAGTCGTTTTTGAGAGTTTTAAAATGTTACTGGTGATGAGAGTTGATGTGATAATAGCCTATGTGACATCCAGTTCTTACTTATTTTAATAAACTAACTCGAACCAAGATTTTTTTTTATCCCTTGTTGCGCTGACGAAAGAGTTACACTTTACTTCGGGATGCGTCTCGTTGGTATTTTTTAATAAGAGATTGTTGTGGTTTCTGCTTATGCTACAGCGATGGGGAACTAAACAGTTCAGACGCACAGATAAAAAAAAATACTTGTCTGTCTTCAGACGTGATAAGGCTGTTGCATTTGTTTTTAATTAAGACATGAGGAGATGTTTGAGTGTATTTCATTTCGTTCAAAATTACGGAAATTAACGGTTTTTGGCACACCTGACATTCGGTAAAACGTGAGATTATCTGCATCCGGTTGCAGGTTCTTATCTTTTTTTCTAGGAATCCAGTTCCTTTTTTGACTTGTTTTTTCATTTTCTTGGACATTAAATGATCCTGTTTCAGTCATTCTTTCCGTTGATTTCTGTGTCTTCTTTTCTCTCTGTCTTTTTGCTTCTCTTGATTGCACCCCTTCCTGTCTCAATCTTTCAATGTCTTCTCTTATCTCTGTATCTTTGGTTTTCCTTCTGTATGTGTATTGAGCTTATTACATCCATTCGCCTGAACCTTTCTCATGTATTCTCTCTATCTCTCTCTCTCTCTCTCTCTCTCTCTCTCTCTCTCTCTCTCTCTCTCTCTCTCTCTCTCCATCTTTTCAGTTCTCTTTCCCACTTTCTCTCGCTCTCTCTCTCTTTCTATCGTCCTCTCTCTCTTTATCTCCACCCTCGCATTTTCTCTAATATCCTTATGTTTGAATCCCAAGTGTGTATTTGATTTCACATACTGGGTGTGTTGATGCATTCTTTTTCACACACGATATTCCCTATTGTGTAGAGCTGAGACTGTTGACATTAATTACTTTGTACACCCGTGTTTCCTTACTCATTTGTAATAATAATTCTTCGCTTCTTTGAACAGCATGCTGCGAACACAATTCTTTAGTTACAAATACATCAGCACTCGCTTCTTCTTACTCAATTTCCCGCCGGACGTAATCATATCCTATTAATAGGATTTCCTTGAATTAATCTAATTATTTTCCGATAGCCTTTGGCTAATGGGATTTAAACCCAGTTTTATGGCAACAATAACGCTAGGAGAAACGGCTGAATTTACCCCCTCCTCCCATCCCCTTGCCTCTACCCTCTCAAAATATAGAGAGAATAATATATATATATATATATGTATATATATATGACCCCACAACCTACTGCCCTCTTAAGCTAACAAGACACGATACGATCAGCGCGTGTTTTTGTTCATTACGGATCAAAAAGCTGGTATTGAGGTCATCTCCCACAGTGTAATCATACAATCTATATACCAGCGTCTTGTGCCTTGTATATTCCCCGAAGACAACAATTACTACGTCAGAGAGGCTGTAAAAGACGCCGGCCTAGATAACGACGTCTCCCTGAAGGGTCCACCACGGCGTTGGCGCTGCGTGCATTTTGTCCCCGGAGACGCCAACGCTGGCTGAAGCGCCGTCTATCAGGCTCACACTGACAACAAACAGCGCGCGTGCTTTTTTATTTATTTCTCACCATCAACACTGAAAATAACACGCTATCTTTAGTGCTCATTATCAATGACGGAAATAGCACGTTGTTTATTGATCACGACCACTAATTAAAGCAAAACGTTGTCTTATACAATTGTTGCCTTTTTCAGCTCAACATCAATAGCTGTCATTATTGCTCAACATCAACACCGAAATCAGCAAAATGAATTTTGGTTGCTCATCATGGATAATGAAACACACCGTCTTTAAGCAACAAAACGCTGCTCTCTATCAAATTATATGAACCAAGACGCCATATTTAGTATTCACGATCAATACTGAAAAATGAATAGTGTGCTGTCTTCACAGGCCATATTAACAAGGTATAATTCTTAGATTTTGCACCTGTTTATACCCCAAATGAGGATAGAGGATTTTCCTTTTTTTATGCTGCATAGGGGTTAGGCATTTTTTTTGGGGGGGAGGCGCGTGGGGGTGGTGGTGGGGTTGGGGGGAAGTTAAGATGGAATGAAGAACGGAACATAGTCGATAACAGATCCGGACCAAACGGTTTTGTTTTCAATCATGATGAGAAACACCAACCAATCCTCTTTCATGCTTTGAACAATGCCAGTGTCACTTGTTCTCCAGAACAAGCATTTTCGATTCTCAGCGTATTTGCTCGTAAGGAGAAAAGACCGAAGATGGGGCCGGTGACCTTCCTCCATGGCGAGAATTAATCGGCGTTGGGCTCCATGTGACACAGACGCACTCGGGCAATAGAGGTCGGATATTGCAGGCGAGTGGGAGGCGGGCCGAGATTTCCTCTAATAAAGCCCACAGCAGACGCGCGCATTGGATCGAAAAATCATCGGTGATTGCATCACATCCGGTTCTTTGAGCATCGGAGATTTCTCCGCGTCTGACTGATAAACGACTCGCTCGACCGGAAATGGACACAATGTTTCCACTTGAACGCCGGGAAGAGTTAAATGAAAGAGGCGGCGAGTGATCGAATGCGTGTAAAGCAGATAGAAATCGGCAGACCACAAGTGGGGTGGCACATGTTTGGAAATATGTGAACATCACCCAGAGTACGTGATGCTCATGAGCAGTTCCCGTCTAGAGAAAAACTGAAAATCCCGCAACGTAAATATGATGTTGTACAGGTGTTGAGAGGTGGCGTGCTGGCCGAATGGTTAGAGCGTTGGACTCCTAATCCAAGGGTCCAGGGTTCGAATCCGGGAGGTCACTGTGTTATGTCCTTGGGATAGGCACTTTAAAACATTTGTCCTCTCCCAACCCAGGTACGAATTGGGTACCGGCATATTTTGCTGTGGAATTAAACCTACGACAGACTAGCGTCCTGTCTAGGAGATGATGTAAAAAACATCTGTTCCGCTTAACGCTTCTGAAACGGGATAAGCTCCGGCTCTATGGGCCTCATAGGCCTTGAAAGAACAGGTATTAAGACTGTTCCCCGTTGAGGGAGAGTAAAAATGTTCCTTCAAGGGCTATGATGCCTATGAAGAGAGTTTTCCCTGGCTTCAGGAGCACATATCCTAGACAGGACGCTAATCCGTCATAGGTTTTCTTTCCCAGCAGAATATGCCAGAATGCCAGTTGCCTTTGGGTGACATGACACAATACGGCCGCCGTCAGGATTCGAACCCAGAACCCTTGGATTGCTAGCCCAACGCTCTAACCATTCGGCCGGAATATGGTCCTCTAAAGAATCAATTGTGCTTTTATGCCGAGTTCGTATTTTGTCATTTTAAAATAGCAGCGACAATGACGTAAAAAAGACGCTTCTGTTTGAAATCATTAATGGTTGTAATAACAAAGAGCTGACGCCTGCATTAAGACTGTAGCACTTTCTAAATTCTTCTATTGCCAAAAGTGAAAAAAAAGAACTCCAAATACACAAAACAATGGCTATTCCCTTTGAGATGTTTTACCAATCAAAGCCCATCATTTTCATCAACCCCGTGAAAAAGAAAAAAAAAAACTCAAGCTTTTACGACAGTATCTTGTAATTTGGTTGCAGCCTGATGTATGAATGTCCTTTCTATTAAGGAAGCTTTGGAAACATGCATAATAACAGAAACAAAGAGTCAGGAAAATAAGATATTGGAAGACATTAGTAGAAAAAAGGAGGAAATGGAAAAGAAGAAACATGCTATAATATGAAAGAAGAGAGGAAAAGGATGGAACAACACACAAATTGATGAGAAATAGGGGCATTAGAGTGAGGATGAGAAGACAGGAAGATGAATCTGGTTGTGAAAATTATTGAAGAGAAAAGTTATTTCAAGAGCACGGATCATTTTGTAGTTTATCTTCTCAATTAACGTTTCTTAGGAAGGGTATCAGAGAGCGCAAGTGGAACAACGCAGTAGGAGCTTTATTATAAGCAATTCCCACTTTGTCTAAAAACTTTATGGACTATATGGCTCAATTACACTTTTTCGTCCAGGTCTTGATGGACCAAATGGAAGTTTTGATCAGAGTCAACGACAGTACACAAAACTATTATTTTGCTTGTACTGTTTCTGATTAGTGCAGTTTAACCTTTTCCACTTCAGCCATCTTACATCTATTAAGCTTAACATGCGCGTAATCTAAAATGGTAAAGAAAATTGCGAATTTGTGAATCTACAAGTCTAATTACCCTATCTTATTTCTTTGCTGGTATACTTTTTCGTCTTAGCTTTCCTCCTAAGTCTTATTTTTGACCTAATAGACTTTGAGGATTCGTGTTACATTTTACAGGAAGTTTGCTCTCAACGAGGAGAAAACCAAATCCGGGCGGAGGCGGGCAGAGATAGCAAAGATTAACTGGAAACAGGCCCAGGGAATGGTCCCTTCCTCTTCAATTGATTTACTTTGAGCTCTAAGCTTAGTCAAACTAAGCGAGGCGATGAGCAAAGGGGGTTGGGGATGGGGGAGGTTTGATGTGGGAGGCCGTGGAAAGATCGAAGGCCATACCTCGGAGAGCATTTCTTTTCTGGAGAGTCCACTTCGTTGTCATCATCGTAATGGGGGCGGGGAATAGGAGTGAGTGTTTTCTATTGTGTACGGGAAACACGGTTCGTATCGATCGACATCAAGGTAGCTAGTTTTACAAGAAACTTAAAGTATCTTGAATATGAATCTATCATAAATGTTAAAACAAATTGATAAGGGGCGGGAGGGATCTCCACGTGAGAATCAGTTTCTAAACCTCCGTTTCATTTAATTGATTTTATGAAATAACGCAACACAAGACTCAATTTAGTACTGCTCTTAAGATGGAGATAAAAAGCCGTTTGTATTTAAACTTCAAGGAAGGGACAACGACAGCTATTCGACAGTTGACCCTTTCCATGGCAAGACACGGAATTTTATACATAATAGTATCCTTTATTTCCACCCATGGCATTTCGATACAAGTGACTTGATTTGCCTTTCCTAATTGTCTTTCCAGCTGTCGGTATTTTTAGAGCTATGAATGCGTATCTGAACTTGTCTGTTCCCATAATGTGTCACTTAAAGGCTGTATTTTGCTTCTTTACTGAAATCTTCCGGCTGAAGATGATTCCTTTCGTTTCTTACAAAATGCTTTTGGAGGCTGATTTAGAAACATACCTCGAGCTATTGATTGAGCAGAGAAATAAAGATAATAGGATGCACTTTTGTCTGAGTAAACCTTCCAAGGAAGATAATAATTTGGCAGAATGAGAATGAAAAGATGAATGGTTCCAAAGACATCAGAGTCAATTCAGTGATAAAGTTCTGACTTCATTCCCATAGTCAGACGTTTGGTTCTATAACAAAAATAGTCCATACGCACTAACCACTGTGTCAGACCCCCGATTCAATTTTGCTACCGCAATTTATAAAAGTGCCAATTCTTCTCTTCATTGTTGTTGCAGGACCCTTGTTACAGATTTCGCTTGTCACTGATAACAAGTTAATTCCCTGTCGAATCCCACATTGCGTGTAATCTCTTTTTTATCCGTGCTGCAGCGGTTCCATTCTTCCACGAGTGGTCCACTCTTGTTTTGTTCCAAGTGAAATCCCCAAGGATTGGACCAGCCTTTAGCATGTCCGTATTGGATTCTCTACTCACCCTGTGATTTTTCTCTCTAGTCTCTGCCTGTTCACGGATTTTGTTTTTGGTTCTCGTCTTTGTTTTTAATTTAATTTGAATTTGTGTTACTGGCCGTATAATCTTTGCTCCATCACCCTCTATATAAACTTCGCTTTCGTCCAAAATTTCCAGTTTTATTATATTTTACCGCCGCTGTAATCATTACGTCGTTTTCTTCATGTGTGTCCTCTCTCGTTAGCATATTTTTGCATATTTTTTTAATCTATGGTCCATTTTCGTAGTTGGTCTTACTTTCTTTGTCTACGGCTTTTCATTTTCCTCTTTTTTCTGCAAGTAAGATGGTCGCTGTGATCTTTTATACAGCTGTGATGTTTCATTTGTCCAGTCCTGCTTAAGTTGTTCATACTGGAGTGTTTATGTTCTGTTTTTTCTCACTTGGCAAATGAATTATTTTTACTCAGTTCATAGCATATATTTTCCATGCCCAGAAATCAGTGCCTAGCTGTTTTTCCTTTCTTGATAAAGTGACAAGGCCCCGTGCAATCCAATCTTACAAGTTTTTCTCATAATCAAGTGTAAGTTCAAACCAGAACAATATTTCCTGTATTTGTATATTTTTCTGCTTTTCTGGACACATTGCAATCACGTCCATCATCTTAGCTGGAATGCATTCTTCAGTTTCATTCTGAAGAAGACGAAGAAGAAGAAGAAGGAGGAGGAGGAGAAGAAGAAGAAGAAGAAGAAGAAGAA
>JBDFRD010026433.1:0-15304 GCA_039654405.1 Bullina lineata | reverse complement strand
AGAGAGAGAGAGACAGAGAGACACAGACAGACAGACAGACAGAGAGAGAGAGAGACAGAGAGACACAGACAGACAGAGAGACAGTGACAATTCCCACCTGGACTGAATGTGCATGCCCCTGTTCTCCTCCATCTCTGACATCAGTTGTTGGAGCTTTTCCTTCCTCTCTCTCAAGGCTTGTTCTGCAACAAATGTATAATCTAGTGTCAGCTGTGCTGCTGAGGTGGACTTGTTATAGAGAGGCATGATTTGGTGACAGCAGTGTGGTTTGAGTTATGCAAAGGCAGATTTTTTGGGACGTCAGTGAAATCTAGATGAAATTTCATTTTAATCGTTTAGTGTTTAACCCTGTCCAACCCATCTGAAAAATTATTCACTACTAGAATTCAATCCTTTAAAACCCATTCATAATTATCCTTGATCACTGACTAGCCTTTCTTCATTCAGAGCCAAACGATGTGTAAATAATACAACATATTATTGGCATAATCCTACTTATCATGGGATGTATATAAATCCTTGTTTTCATTATTAGAACTAATTGTAGCCTAAACAAGGGTTTGAGTTTGGCATAATTCTCTCTCTCTCTCTCTCTGTCTCTCTCATAAGACAACCAATTGTTGATCAAGAACAGCATCTGTAAATGCTGAAAAATGTAAACACTGCTCCACACTCATGCTATCTCAATTTTCCTTCACGTGGTGCAAAGTTTTAAAAGTATCTGTTGAATAGTTTTTAAACATTTGTTTTGCATATCAACCCAATCCAACCTCCTATTATATCAAAAGAAAGTGGACAAAAAAGGTTGCTTAATGTACAAGACATTGAACAAACTGGCAGGCATTGTTACACAGGAATGAGAACACAAATGGGTTACGAGAGGAAAAGTAGAGTTAGATGTCAGTACTGAAATAAAGTCTGAAACTGCTATGTAAAGAATCTATTATAGTAAAGCAAAACTAAAAAAGGCTTTGCAATGTTAACCTCTGCAACTACAGATTCACAGACTTGACTTCAAATCATATGTCATGATGTGTATGACCTTGAATTCCAAGGGAGTACAGCAGAGTTGCCATTTCTGTGCACAAAAATACTAAATAATTCATCTACGCCTACAACCACCTTCTATTCTAAGAGACTGGTCAGTTGAGAAATGTGTATATCCCAAGGATATCCCAAGCAAAAACCTTCCACTTTCAAGCCTGATGCTCTAACTACTTCAATTTGTATCTAGTCCATTTCAGACAACTCACTCCCTACTGGCCCTGAAGAAAGAGAATGTAGATTCTATGCCAGGGGTTGTTTTCGAAAAAATTCTAGATCGCTCTCTAAGTATAAATCAAGAACATTTGTAAAAATCATTCGATACTTCAATCGATTACTGCCTAGCAATCATCCATGTCCAGTTTCGCAATTTTGACTGCAAAAATTAATATATTATATCAGTATTTGGCAAGTCTGCCAAATATTTAGAAGATTTTAGGAGAAACTGAAAAATTCTAGGAGATTTTAGGAGGATTTTTTCTTCTAGGAGATTCTAAGAGATTCTAGAGTGCTACGACCCCTGTTCTATGCCAATGAGACCTGGAAGTCCCAAGGGAGGTTACTCACGGCGAGCTTCCAGCTCTGTCTGGTAGGCCTCCAGTTCTTCCTGGTCTGTTTGCTTTTGCTGTGTTTGCCAGACCAGTTCTTGTCGAAGCTGACCCACCCTCATCAATAGAGCTTCTCTCTTGGATAACTGGGGGACAAACATGTCCAGGGATGAAAACATCAGCCCCACAAAAAGGCGAGCATGGGAAGTTGCAAAATTAGTAAAAATGAATTGAGTTTAATGAACATTGTAGTTTCAAGACAAAACATAAAAGTAAGAGCTAAAAAAATCAATTTACGAACTTTTCCTAATTCCACTCCCATCCATATACATGCAAGCATGCATGCACATATATAATATGCTAAAGTTTAATATAAGTGATACTTTGCAATTCATTAAATAAATGTTTAAATTCTTAGGCATTCTGAAATCATCTGGGACACCATGCATTGTTAATTTTGGCTCATTCAGCAAGAAATAATTGTCAAACAATTAGCCTAGTTATAGGAGTAATTACAATGTCACAATTTTTAATACTTTCGGTATATTCCAACTTCACTGCAGAATGAAACAACCATGTTATCGCCCTTAAATGTCATCATGCCCCGTTCAGATTGAGGTACATTATCCATTTTTTGTACTACAAAAAGAAAAACAAGTCATGATCCCTTACCCCTTGGGACTTTTCCTGAGACGACAGCAGTCTGTCTTCTATACTGGAGTGAATGCGCTTCACTGAGGCATGTGTCTGTCGTATGGCTCTTTGCACTGTGTGGATTCTGTGAGAGTAAACAACAAAAGAAAGAGGTATTATATTATACCATTTGCTAATAGTGAATTAAGACAAAACATTTTTTTTTACTAAAGAATAGGCAACATGGGATTCCATTTATTTACATGCATTGTAATGTTTACCTTTAAACAGTTTTCATTTACATTTTATAATTTTCTACATCTTGTCAATTGTTCATTGCAGTCAGAATAATTGATATCATACGCATAAACATGCACAATACAAAGCTAGTTTACATTGCTTCAGACAACTTAGTCTAATCCAGGGGTCATCAAAACTGTTTTCAATGAGGGCGAGATATAACTGAGAGAATGCTGAGTGCAGGCCGGATAATTATTATGTTCAATACAATACACTGGTTACACAAAGAAGTAAGAATCCCTGGCCGGATCTGGCCCGTGGACCATAGTTTGGTGACTCCTGGTCTATACCTATAAGTTTGCCACCTACCTTGCCAGATAGCTTGTATTATAGGAGCGTCGTATGTTCCATTGCTCCACCATGACAGCGGCGGGTATAGAGTCCTTGGGCACACTCTGGTCTGGTACCTGAGGCAGAGAGAAGTATGCATACACACTGAGAGCAAACAAATAAAAAGTAATTCCAGCAAAATAATATAATGAGCTCAGAAAAAAAAAATTGACGAAAGTCTTAGTGCCCACTGTTGAACACATTACAAGAATACTGATACAAACCATATAGGTGCACTCAAGGCAGTCTGCGGCATTGTACACAAAGTTTCTCTAGGTTTCCCCCTTTTAACTGTGAACTCCTTTCAAAAATCTTGAAAAACCATACCCATTTCGTCAGAGCAGACCCAGATGCCGCTGTGTCCAAGTGGATAAAGAAGACATTGAACATCCCAAACAGCACAGTGTTGGGCCCATGCTTCAGGCCTGGAACTTGAAGCTGAGAAAGAAATTGGGTGTATCATTAAATGATATTTTATATAGTGCGTTCCTGCTCACTGCAATTTAATGAAGGGGACCCTTTAATGAAATGTCTTTACTAGCTAGAACTATATCACTGAAAGAAATTAAAGAAAAGGTTTACAAACTAATCTCATCAAATTTCTGAAACTGAAATTTATTTTTTCTTTGTTTTTGTTGAGTAATCTTGCCATTTCCTTCACAATCACTCATAGCTTTTTCTTGAACAAGACAAGATACAAAGTAAGCCAATGTCTGTTTATTACATTTTTCATGAAATTAAAGGGGGGAGCTTAAAAAAGGCGTGCATACCCATGTTTTATGACACAAGGATGTACCAATGAATTCCAGCGACAGTCATAATGAAACATAGATCTACTTATATATGTCACTTCCTTATCACTAAGTAATTAATTGGAGCATGCAAAGCTCTCCTGACTTAACAAATGACAGACAGAACTTCAGCTTTCTACGACAGATGTGCCAAATTTTCAGTTGAAGATGTTCTGTTTCATCTACTGCTACCATCTTTTTTAATGAAGCCGTACCTAGCTTTATTGGAGCCTTTCCTTGTTTTACTGAAACAATGCGAGCCAAAGCGTTCGCAGCTTTCTCCTGACATCTTAATTATATTTCTTGAAGTCCTACTCGGGATATCTACTGCAGCTGTACTTACCTTGTCAGCAAAAAACACTAAGCCTGACAAAGCAACATGGCATTCCAGCTTCACTCTCTGCTTCACAGCAGTTCCAAACCAAACACGAACAATGAAAACTGAAAGTCAGTTAAAGAAAGTAGGTAATAACGTTTGTTTTTTTTTTATTTTAAAAAGTTAAAACAGAAAGCTCAGAAGGTAACATTGCAACAAGATAAAAATCAATGACACATGTGTAAGGTCACTCATTTCTAGGAAAGAATCAAGAAACGCTAAATGGACTAAACATTAAGGACAGGGCTTCAGCTGCAAATCCGAATTGACTCAAAGGGACATTTCATGAACAGGCACTCTTGGTTGAGACCAAAACTCCATCCAGTCAAGATACACCGGATATGAATTACAAGAAAAAAAAAAATGTTCTTTTGTTTCTCAAACAGTATACATAAAGGATACATTTGGTGGTCAAGTCAACGTCCGAGAGGCCAGCTTTCAAGTCAAAGTTTTGCCAGGTGGGATTCTGAATTATAAAGAAAAGTATATATATATTCACACACAATACAATAAACGAAAATAATAATAGAAACAAAGTTTTATTAAAAGAGAATTTTACAAGGCTAAATACAACAAATTAAAAAGAAGATAGAGACAACACATGTTTTTATATAAAATTTAAATTATGAACAAAATTTGGAATTAAGGGTTTTATGCGTCGTAACTGAGTCAAAATGCTTGAATGATAAGTATACAGATTTTATACAAAGTTCTTTACGAATGGACAGCACATCAAAAACAGAAAAATGCTATCATCGTCTTACATTAGAAGAAATAAAAAAAGAACAAGAATAATTTCAAACCATAATGTATTTTCCAACTCACCAAAGACCCCGTTATCTTTTCACTGGTATAGAAAGCTGAGAATGTCAAAGGTGAGAAAAAAAATCGTCAAATTCAATCACTGTGATAACAAAACAAAATTTTTTTATTTTTGTTCTCAGAACTGAACAGCAAATTTCACCATGAATCAAATGCTCTAAGAAAAACTCGAGTTCATTTAATAACTATAACGCCCACAGAACCAAAACTTATCTCATTTTTCGTTGCATGAAGCAGAACGGATGATTTTTACTTTATCTCCTAGACAGGATGGTAGTCTGTTTTTGATTTACTAACCCAGCAGAATATGCCAGTACCCAATGCTCATCAGGATGGAGATAGGCAAAATGGTGTGAAGTGTATTTCCCATATGAACAAAACAATGTTGCCATCCATTTATGCAAATTTATGCAAACCCACTACCCTGGATTGGGAGTCCAACACTCTTTACCATTCAGCGATGTTGCACCTTGCCATCTTAAAAAACCCAACAAATCTCTCTGCTAAAGAAGTAAATTGAAATTGAAGGTAAATTTGCCCAATGTTTGTTAATATCTATATACACAAGCTTAGTAAATCTAGGTAATTATGTATGATGCTCTTTCTCTTTGTGTTTCGGTAAGAGACAGTACAAGAAATTGTTAACTTATCAATTTTATTCACACAATGCATGCAAAATGTTTTTCCCACTGTGTTTTCTTCCATTCCATACTTTCTTTTGATTCTCTCTTTAAGTTTCATGTATGTCAAACAGCATGTCTTCTGTAGAGTTCGTCTAATAGCATGTAATTATGAGCTAGTGCATTTTAACAGGGAGCCTTACAATATGACTGTGTCTTTTGATAGAGAAATTGTGTTTCAGTCCTCATCTTATAGTAAAAGCAAACTAACAATATATATGAGTAAGCTTAACAGTGCATCTCCAAACATTAAAGGTGGTGAACAGGATGGGGAAACAAGTGAATGAATTTACCATGAAATTTACCTGCATGATGCTAGTTTTTTTTCGTTTTTTTTTTTTTTCCACTTCTCCAGCAGCAAAATCAATGAGCAAGGAAAATGAAATAACAGAAAACCAAACTTTTTAAAATTAAATTTGTTCAATCAATGCATTGTAACTAAGATAGTTGAGGATAGACTGATAATTACAGCTTGACCTCTTTACAAGCATCGGTCAGCATACAATCCTCACCTTTACTGCGGTTGTCTTTGTGCAAGGTAAAATATACTTGTAGGTTACTTAAGTCAACTTCTTGACTCTTTGGACAATGAAGATTACGAACAGCTATACTCTGAAGATGACGTAATCTCCTCTGTGAAAGGAAATATTGGTACGATTGATATAGAATTAAGCATCACATATATCTACTGCCCTTAACTCATACAGAAAGCATCATTTCGTGATTTTGTAGACATGGACAAGTAAAAATTAACATTTCAATTATTTCCTAACTCTTACCTTCTGAAATATTATCATTTAATAAAGGATTTTACTACTGTTTATTCTGTATTTGTTTAGTGTTACAAGGTTTGTAGATTCTCGGATTTGGTAATCCTACCTAGTTCACCTTTTTTTTATATATTTGACATGTAAACACAAAAAAATTGAATATATCAAAATTTAAAAAAAAAAAATTCATAAGCAACAGTTTTAACTCAGTCACTACTTTCAACTATTTCTCTGGCCAGACAAGCCCATTTTTTAGTTCCAAATTTTGCTGGTATAGCTAACAAACTAATCCCCTTGCCCCTCTAGCTTATTCATCATGTATGTTATATAAATCAAAATGAAAGTAATTAAAAGGTGATCAAATTCCACGGATGTTTTTAGAATAGTTTTGCTAAAAAAAGATGAACGAGCATACATGTATGCAGTGAAAGAAAAATGTACACGTGTACAACAAAATTCAAATTAATTATAGTTTGAAGATCTAATCAACCAGTATTCCAACAAATGAAACTTGAACAGTACATAGATACATATGAACAAAATATGAAAGCTTTATGGTTATTGATAAAAAAAAAAAGTATGAGACTTAAAATGACGATAAATGAAAATTTACGGCGTAGATATCTAAATTTGACTATAATGACAAGCTCTACCACATCATTACTGTCCACTTCTTCATCTTCTTGATCAATATCTAAGGTCTAGATTGTCCTTTGTCTCTGCACTTGCTTTTAACAGAAGGGTTGCTAATGGCCACTGAAGCTTGAGGTCTATAGTTACTATCATCTAACTAAAGCTACTAAAACCATGATCAGTCTTCGTTGCTACAACAGTAGTTGCCGCCTAAGTGCACACTGTGTAAAAGCACGATCCAGTCAAGTGCACGCTTTCGTCACTTGACCGATTTTTTACTATATAAATCGCATGTCTAAGTGCACGCTCTAGTCACCAGAACACGGCAACAGATTCCACCCAAATCGGCTCGTGACTGCAAAATTAAATAGTATAAAGCCTAGATCTAGATCTCGATGGACCAACTCAGATCACTTGCGCACCACATGGCCATGCGGTACAATAATATTACGCAGCTAAGTATCATCTTTGTTCAGAAGAGCTTAGTCCTTTGACGGATGGAGGAAAAAACATGTGGGGCGGGGGGTGGGCACGCGAGGCGATGCGGTGAAAAGGAGTGGGTGAGAGAGGGAGGGCACGGGAAAATTATGTCAGAGTTTGTGAAGGGGGGAGTATCACGTCTGATTGGAACAAAGGCAGAGACTGCCGGTCATTTTAGGTACGGTGTACATGTAGCTATAAATAACAACCAACGATTAGAAGAATTGCTGTTGCTCATGGTAGTATCGATCGAAACAAGACAGCAACTTTCATTCAGTTTTGTAGGCTTAGGCAATCATCATTGTAATTTAACTTCAACACATAATTATTCTCTTTGTTTGATTCACCCCATCTTTTGTAATGTTAGATCTAAATCTAGTTTGTTCTGTTCAGAGAGTTTATGTTTTACATGTATTTGTTACCATAGAATTTGATAATTTAAAAAAAAAGGGCATATTGCATGCACCCTCGATCGTGGCTTAGAGTCCACACATGTGTAGGTGGAGGGGGTCTATCCAAGGGAGGTCATCAAAACTATTCCTCGTGTTGCTTTGGATCGTGTAAGAGCATGCTTGAGCTGTCTCCCTAGCACCGTGCACTTAGGCAGCAACTACTGTACCAGGGGAAATTTGTTCACACTAATTCATCATAATCCTCCGTGTGTCTGAGAACAAAGGAGACGGGTCAATCCTTCTCTATGTTTCTTCAAATCAAACGGCACTGTCAATCAAACAAAAACTCCTTCCCTAACTGCTGTATATAGAAAAATTGGGAACGTAACAGTTTTTGAATAGGCTGGGGGGACCAGAGCTTGAAGTGATCAAGATGCTGTCTGTCAAATTAGCTCCTCCGTTTGCAAGCAAAAAGGGGTGATGGGGATGTGTGTTTTCTCATAACTCGACATTAATTCCATGGTCCCACTGATGTTGAGTTATCAGGATTCCACTGTAGACCTAAATGTTGAATAGAATTAATGAAGCCATGAAATAAAAAAGAAATTCGACAGAAACAAAATTTATGTGTGAATTTGGGTTGTTTTTTCAGTGGTAGGCCTACCTAAATTTTATGGGGACAAACTTACCAGACTTGAATACTGCTTTGATAGTTCAAAGTGAGCAACTTATGACTTGTTTCAAATTTTCCTACAAACAATTTTAACAGACCTCATTAATTGATAACTGTAACTGATTACATTTTCATAATTGTTGTTTCTGTGGTATGTATTCATTTATCTATTTATACAGTACAGGTACCTTTTTTTTTTTCAGAACACAATGCAGTATTTGAGCAGCCTTGAGGACGCCAGTCTGAATTCTGGACCTTTGTCAGAAGAGACCAAAGAACTCATTCAGAAAGGAGGCAGTGAAGAGAATTTCATTGCCCAAGTCTACTCTGAAAATGTG
This sequence comes from Bullina lineata, assembly GCA_039654405.1. Classification (NCBI taxonomy): domain Eukaryota; kingdom Metazoa; phylum Mollusca; class Gastropoda; family Bullinidae; genus Bullina; species Bullina lineata. The sequence goes on along the minus strand of JBDFRD010026433.1, from coordinate 6,494 downwards.
GCACAGAGACGAAATCCAACAGGATCTGACAGTGATCCTGGTGATAGTGATGAGGAAGAAAATGATAAAGAGGGTGGTGATGAAGCTGCATTTTTTATCACTCGCGGTGCTGTGGAAGGTGCTGAGTTGACAAATGAAGTAACATCAGAGCCTAATGATGCAGCTGAAGACAAAAATGAAGATGCTTATACAGTTGGTGATTGAGTAGTTCTGTGTTGAATCATGAAATTGTTTTATATTATATATATTATTAAATAAATTACATAGAATACATTCATATTACCAGAGTTGTTTATTTTACTGTTTTGACTGCAGTAAAAAAAAAAGAAAAAGGAAAAAAAAACTTTGCATAGCACTAGCCAGGAAAACATGATTTCTCAGACCTTTTTAATCATGAAGTTTGTCATAGGCCTACTTTAATGTATTTAAAAGTGCAGTAATATTTGAATACTGTGCCCACAGTAAATCTGCAGCTGAAGAGTTTGAGCAGTAATAGTAATAGAGAAGGAGCAAAGAAACAACACTATTCTCAAAACAAAATCGTTTCAGAGTTACATTATACATGTATGAAAGAAGACTTGGCATGTTCAGAAAGTAACTTATAATAATATATTTATCTCCATATCAGCCATGGGCCTCAAAATTGATTCCCAAAATACATTCCTTTTTTACTTTTAATGTGCGGCATAGCGGATGTGCACCAACTCATAAGACTTTTACATAAAAATTTACACATGTACTTCCTTCTATTAAAACGGCAGCTTTCACTTTCAGTATATGACATCTATAACAATCTGTCTTTTGCAATCACACGATTGTTATGACAAAAGCCAGGTCCCTCTCACATAAATTATCAGTCTACCAGTACGTGAAATAGGATTATTAGAAACATTTTTAGTGGGTTTGTGGAGGCTGATGATAGTAGTGCAGAAGATTTCGATGTCGATCTTGGTAAATCAAAACGGTGATATTGAATCACGTTGCAATAACGACAGCTGTGCTGGATCTAGACCTGCAGTGAATTACAGTGGAAACCATAACAGGATATCGGATATAATGGGTGTTGTTAATCCCCGTTTTCATTCTTGTATAATCATAATATACGTGTAATACACATGTAGTAAATATAACTGATATAACGGGTTCAAAATAGCCTGATCGGTTAAAAATGATACATCAGTCTCCCCAGCTGCAAAAAGTTCCTGCTCATTCTCATAGGCCAGTCCAGGCTTAAACAGTTCATTGGGGGCCAAGGCAGAGAGGAGGAGGAGGGTGACGCAAGCAGTTCCTGAGAGCGGGTAGGGGGGTAGAGGTGGAGGTGATTATGCGTACATGTATTATGCCCCGAAGCGCGAGGCAGGACGTGATACAGGCATGGCAAGGGGATGCACAGTGATCGTTTTGTCTTTGACTTTCTCTGTGCAGGCTGGACTGTGACTGTGGTGTGAGTGGCTATGAAACAAACCAATCACTGGCATTGAGTGGAGTGGTTTTGCTCGGCTTTCATTTCTCATGCCATCACGAGCTTTGTGATGAAATACGCGTACTAAAATGTTTGCAAACAGCAAAACACCACAACAACCATATCATAAGTCATAACAACCTTTCCCTAATCTCACTTTTTCTTTCTTTCTCTCTCTCTCCGCCACATAAATACACACATAATACACAAACATTACACAATATACTTATGTGCCCACGCACTCACACACAAATACTTCATGTATAACTTCTCTCTACCTCACACATACACAGGCACACAAAAATGAATACACATTTGGATTGTGATGATTATTTCCCCTGAAATTCGGCAAAAAAACGGGGCAATAGTGCAGGTCCCAGCAATCCTGTTATAGCAGGCTCCACTGTATACAGAAGGAGTTCAGTCTTTTCACCAGAAACTGGGAATCTGATCCATGAAGACAATCTTGTTAGGAAGAAGAAAAAGTATTGAAGATCTAGCATTCCTCAAAATCACAATTGTTAATTGCAGAGTTCAAACGTGTTGTGCATTTTTATTTTTACTTGTCCTAAGTGTATTTTATCCTCTTCCTGTGATGTCGGTCGTAACACAATAATGGTCACAACTTTAACCAATAAACACTTAGGCCTATCTACATTTCCGGAAAGGAAATTGAATTTTCTACAACATGGTCCATGAATTATATAAGTTACGACTTACAACCAAATGTTATGAGAATTAATCCAATGTTCATTATATGACTTAACTTTCCAATGTCAAAAAATGGTGCAGATAACATTTTTTTAAAAGAATTTCCTTTCCAAAAATGTTCAGGTTTATTGGTGTCTCAAGACACACTAATCCAGTAATCGAGATACATGTACATGTACAACTTATACAGAAAGCAGTGAAAACACCCATACATTCTCCACATATTTTTTTATTAACAGAATTAGAGTTCAGAAACCTTTTTTTATCGAATAAATGAAATGAAAAGAATAAAGTAAAAAAAATGATCAGTGCAAACTTGTAAATCGTAAAGCTGGATATGCCAATTAACACACAACACAGATACATTGTATTTCAATTTCATTGACTTCATAATGGTAATTTCAGAGACGAATTGTGCTACTCTTCTAGAAAAAAAATGCATGAACCTATAATAATAATAGCCTGGGAATGACCAAATTTTAATAACAAATGTTCTGCATCAAGCATTTCGGGAGGACCAAGAGGTTGAAACAGAAGTTAAACAACAAATAGTGGTGATTTTGCAATTTTGTGGAAGTCCTTCACTCATTCCTGTGTGCAAATTATTTTAGACTTGCTTAACACTTTCGCTACGAAGCGCACGCCGGTGTGCGCCAGCTCCCATTGCCATTCGCTGGGGCTACGTAGGGAAAGTGTTAACACTTCTTTCATTCTACCCATTTAACTACCCGGTAGTTACTGCAACACAGTAGGTCTACATTGTATAAAAATCATTTTTGTTTTCAAAATTGTTCAGTCAGTTGAGAAACAATATAGACTTCTAAAATGGAAAAACAAATTTCATTATTTACAATCCTGAAAATGGCTCCACTTATTCCACAAAAGCATATTAACTCCTGAAGAAACATGTGTCATGAGTTAAGGAACTGATATTTCACAACACTTAGGCTGTTTTTATACTACGTTGTACATTATGAAGAAATAAAAATTCTGTGCATTAAATTATTTGAAAGTTATTAGATCTGTGCTTCTTTTATAAGATATTTCATACAAATCTTTACATAATCATAATCTAGTGCATTATATACGGAGATTCTTGAAAGTGTGCACTTCAACTATTCATTCTAGATAAACGGAATTTGAGGTCATGTAGCTTACTACAGTGTTGTCTCGTTATATCGGGATCATATTTATACCAGCAACTAATCTTGTATGTAGACTCCACTAAGCAAATAAACAAAAGCAGTCTTGTAAAAATGATACAATGTAGATTCTCAGCTTTGTTCATGATAATCATAACTTTTGTGCACAAGAGTCCAATATTTTATAACTGAGTTACTTCATTAACAATTCCATGTCATCTCCACAACATTTTCAAGTTAATTAAGTGCTAGAATTAAAGTAAGGCATTTCTGGCAGAAATTTTGACATTTGAATAGTGAGTAAAATGCAGGCATACATGTAGGGCCTACGATGTAACATACATGTATTCTGCTCAAGAATATAAAAAACCTACTCAGACAGGACTACGTCGAATTTATTTCAGCCTTTTCATTTTTAAATTATGGAGAGCCATAAATACAACCTCAGCTCCAGTGAGACCTTGCATTCAACGAGCAGAATAAAAAGCCCTTTTTTTTTTTCTCTTCATTTGATTTTGAAGTTATATCCCTGATCAAACAAAAATCCAAAATCTACAACCAGCCTCAGAATCAGATGTACTGTAATAAGTAATAAGGTTATCTTGAAATAAGGCACTCTAGAGTCTAATCCTCATCTAACACGGAGACAAATGAGATCCATTCTCTATGTGAGGTAATTCCTGAGTATTTATTACATCCCAACTTGACTATGTCATTTGTCAATGCATGGGAGTATAGGGAGAGAAGAGGCAATAGGGATTGGAGCACAGCTCCGAATCCTAAAATAAATATCAGTTATTAGGCGTGTAGATCTCTAGCATTGGGGGCCTAGGCTTGGCCTGAAGAGAGCAAAAGAAGGGTGGCGTAAAGTTTGCCAATTGGCCATATTAATTTAATTGGACCAATGAAATTAAATTCTTGCACTAAAGCCATACAATGAAGAGATATTGTAATTCCCATGACTGTGCTACTCAGAGATTCACTTTATTAATGTGACGCATAATAGTATAGTAAAAGTGGAAAAGGACTTGGCTGAAAGATCTTAGTCAATTTTACAAAAAAACAAAAACAACATGAACAGTGCTACTTCAACCATGACACAAACTATCAAAGCAAATCACAGATGACCGATCCATTGGTGTCGTGAATTTGACCTTTGCCGGATAAAGCCTTTAATCAAAATCAGTCATAGTGGACCATCAACATGTGAAGAACTTCAAAGGCTTGGGCTGTGAAAACAGGAGAACATACTAGGCTATTAATAATGCACAATTTCTTTACTCTCTATTTAATACATGATATTACATGTATTAAAAATCAATTCTCGAGTAAGTGGAAGACATGGGGAAAAGCAAGGAGATCCTCTTACTAAAATCACTTGAACCCAAACTAAAACGCTTTGCTTTTTTATTAATATACCAGAACTACTTACATGTATTACTATAGATCTACCTGTACTTATGTAATTGCATTAAAGAAGACATTATTCTCATCCCTATACATTGTACAACGTGAAAAAAGCATGAAAAATAGGTACGGTAGTCAAAGAGTGATTAAACCATCAAAGGTATTCTCAAATTGACACACATGACACTACACCTCACAACCACGTGAACCATGTTTTTTTAAAAAGTTTTAGAGAAAATCATTTGCATTCGTCCACATGAAAAGATACCAAAGTGTGTTGATCACCTGCATCACTACATCTCTCAATCACAGAAAATTGTTATCATCAATGACAAATCTAAAAAACACCCATGAGCAAAACAATAATACTGACAGGCAGGCCTAGACCTACAATATAAGTAAAACAAACTTTTCCCATACATTACATGGTCTGGCCCAGAACAATGTATTATAGTATCTGACTGAAGGCTGACCGTCAGTCTGTGATAATTAACAACACTAGCTTTGCCTAATCATCAAAAGAAATGCCTTGACAGTAGGGATGGAAAAAACAAGAAGTACGAGCAAAACAAAATGTGCATCAAAGGGATATTTGCTAGGCTTAAGAACTCTGTTTTATCCACCATGTGTGCACTTATCACCCTTTCATCACCCCCAATAAGCCTTGCAAAAGGGTGCTGGGAGAAGGAACAGTAACCCCCCCCCCAAAAAAAAGACTTCATTTAATCTAGTGACCTTTACTTAACTAGTAGTATACGCAAGCCAATTCCACGTTTTTACACACACAAATTTTAACTTACTTTGTTTGCTTCTCGGCAGCCCCCATTTTATAATAAACGTGTAGTCCATCGAGCCAGCTGAACTAGTGTGTCGGACAAGTGGTTCTGAATGCACAACAGCTGAACTGGCATGTCGGATAGGTGGTTTTGAATGCGTGCCAGCTGAACTGGCATGTCGGATAGGTGGTTTTGAACGCGTGCCAGATGAACTGGCATGTCGGATAGGTGGTTCTGAATGCACAACAGATGAACTGGCATGTCGGATAGGTGGTTTTGAATGCGTGCCAGATGAACTGGCATGTCGGATAGGTGGTTCTGAATGCGTGCCAGCTGAACTGGCATGTCGGATAGGTGGTTCTGAATGCGTGCTTGATACTACAAGTTAAGTGGTGGTGACCATATTATGTCTTACTAAGACATGGACTATCATTACAGTATTATTGGTTATTCAGTGTACATATTGCACACTTCTAATTAAGTCTGTTGTCAAAAACCTACCCAGGGAAATAGCTCTGCATCAACAGGCACAAGGTCTACATGGCATCCTTAATGGCTTGGACGATTTTATTCATCTTTGCCGCATTCACGAAGCCATCTCCATTCTGATGAGTTTGAAAGATAGTTAATCGCAGCTATAATGAGTTGGGATGTTTATGACATTTCTACAATCTAGGAAAATAATCAAACTATAAAGTAATTTATCTTATCACATACCGGTACCGTACAAGAAAATAATAAAAGTAAAGAATTAATTTCCTTCAAAGCCTATGAGGCCTATAGAGCCTGAGCTTATCTTGGTTTCTGTAGCAAGAAGGGAAACAGATGATTTTTACTTCATCTCCTAGATGTGTTTATTTTGTACTATTTGTAGAGTCGTAGGGCGACACTGTATGGCTCTTTACGTCTTTCACAGACAGTCGAAGCAGCTATGTCGCTGCTTTGCCTGGGCAGCCTCTTAATTAGAAACAACGCTTTGCCCAGAGGCGCTGTTCC
>JBDFRD010026322.1:0-15304 GCA_039654405.1 Bullina lineata | reverse complement strand
GGGGGGGGAAGGGGGGGGGGCCTTCGGTCCCTGTGAACCGAAACAAAAGTTATTAACATTACACTAGTATGGAGAAACACTCCATCAGAGAATGTTAACATTACACTTGATCTAGTATGGAGAAATACTGTATCCGTGGATGTTCTGAAAGCTTGATTAAGCACGACTGCGTCGTAGACAACAAACAGGTTGTGGGTAAGCACGCGTCCCTGCTTGACCTCACTCTTTACGTCAAATTGAAATGATGGGGGGCCCGTCAAACCAGACGACTCTCTCCACACATGTGTGAAATGACCTAGGGACTTCTAGTCCTTACGACGACTTTGGAGAGGCCTCGAGACTTACTAGGTTAAAAGACTGTATTAGATCAAGGAAAGCTACGTATTCGGTGGCTGCTTTTGTTGTCTGTATTTCTCTTGAAGCTGGCGTGGGGACAAGACCACGTCGTAGAACGATTCGACCTGAAGCCGCATTGTGATTCTGGGTAGGCCTACTTACACTGGCAGGTTTTGAGATCTGTCAAGAATCAGATTTTCCGAAAAGACACATTAATTAGTTTTCGATTCTCTTTTAAGTGTCTACCATTACAGTTACTGCGATCTCCTTTGTCTCATCAAAACAAGTAGGCCCACACGGAAGTCAAGGGTTCGAGAAACGAAATAGATTATATTAATAATTGTATGAACTGTGTCTGTTTTGACGCACTAGCGATACGGTTTCAGACGAGTGAGTGTGACAATGGATTAATTGAGATACCCCAGAGGAAAGAGTTGGAGATACATTGTGTTGTTTAAAAAATACCACAAACATGTGAAAAGGCGAGTGACCGATATACAATGTATAACGTCACACAGTAAGATAAAGCTTCACATTAAATTCAAAATATCATTTCCCATACCTAGATCTATCTACAATGTTGTCTTTAAGAAGTAATAAAAAAAAGCTATAAATATCAGGTATGAGTCTGTGGGTATAAACAAAAATACGAGAACTAGATCTATATAGAGTTCTAATATCTTTGGAAGTCTATAGGAGAGGAAGAGAGAGGGAGAAAAAAAGGGGGAGGGGGGTGGAAAAAGACAAAGGAAGGAGAAGGTACAAAACAACAGTAAAGATAAAATATAAGATACCTAAATGTAATATACACATTTATTTACAAATGTATATATTTATTTAAATTTATACAATTTAAAAACAATCGTCAGGGGTAGAAAACCAAAATCCACGTATTTTTTAAAGTATATTTATGCATACAGTTGTGTGCACTGAGCTCTGACGCCCACTCCTACCGACTGCTTCCTCTTTTCCTTCTTGTAACACATAGATCTATTATCGATAGAGCAAACAAAGACGGTGCTGGGAGCTCGTCTTGATTCTAAATTCTAGATTCTATCTAGATCTAGAAATCTAGATATCTAAGTCTTTGGCTTAATGGTGAGTTGTATGTTATAGTTCTTTTCTTGGGAAAGGGTTACCGTATTCAGTGCCCTACAGACACAAGGAAGGCAATATTTTAATGTTAAAGACATGGAAGTTGGAAGTGTGTACTGTAGTGTATGGATGGAAGAAGTAGGCTAGATTCTAGCCTAAAAGTTTATTATTAATTCAACCCCTAACTCTATAACTCTTGCCCTGGCACTGCTGGTGAAGTGTGGTCCCTTTTGTTTAGTGGTTTAAGTAATTTATGACCAGGTAAAGCAAGTCAAAAAAGTAACAGTATTCTATACTCTAATGGTAAGTAAGAATGTCGCAGAACAAAACAAAATCGAGATGTATCAACAACTTGTCTTCTAGAATCTAAGTGAAACAAAAACAACAACAATTAGATTCTACATGAAGAGAAGACCCATTACAGTGGGAGACAAAGAAAGAGAAAAGAGAAGTAAATTAGCTGAAAAGGCATCAAGGAGGTGCGCCAACTCCAGTAGTAGATTCTAGATCTAGAGTCTAGTCAATGTGTGTGAGAAGTGACATAGTACACATAACTATCCAAATGAAAATGGAGTAGACAGTACAGTGCAAAAGAAAAGATCATGGCCTCCGAACTCTTGTAATGAAAAGGTAAGCCAGTAGATCGATCGTTGGCCGCTGACCACCTTGGTTTTGGTATAATAACAAATCTCCAATCCTTTACGTCTATATAGGGGGTTAGAGTCTAGATCTACTCCACTCTATGGAAGTGATCTCTCGGTTCCTAGCCAACACACTCTTTCATACGTCATATTTAGGGTTTTCTTTTGCTCTGTACTCGCTACTCCATTTTCATTTGGGAGTTATCATGTGTGTACTACTATTTTACTTTTCGCACACATTGATTATGACTTGAGTTGATGTCCCTCCTTGATGCCTTTTCAGCTGAGCTATTTCTCTTTTCTTTTTCTTTTTTTCTCTTTTTCTTTTTCTCTTTCTTTGTCTTCTACTATAATGGGTTTTCTTCATACTTCATGTAATTGCTGTTGTTTTTGTTTCGCTTAGAAGACAGTAATTGTCATTACTCTTGATTTGTTTTGATTTGTGACATTCTTACCATTAGAAGTATTCCATCTCACTGTTACTTTTTTTACTCGCTTTGTTTGCTTCTCGGCAGCCCCCATTTTATAATTACGACCAGATAGTTTTACTGAGGGCCACCTTTTTCTTTCTTTCTTTCTTTTTTTTTCCATAGATCTCTGTCTTTTTTTAAAAATTAGTCCTAAGTAATGAATGCAAACATGAAATTTAGTGTCAACCACAAAAAATTGGGAAGCTCCTGCACTTTGGTCCCCACATCAAGCGATGGCATCATAAGGCCAAAGCTTGACACTTTGGGACAAATATGAATCGCAGTAACATGAGCGTGCACTAATCACATAGAATGCAATTGGAATGAGAGTAGAATTACATAGAGGGGTAAACCACAGCCAAGAAGTCAAGCAGCACTACAAAATATCCTCGTCCACTTGACCCAGTGTCGCATTGGTGAACAAGATAGTCTCTAGATGGTAAACAAGGTATTCTCTAGAAGTAAGTGCTACTGTTTAGTTTCTTCATTTGGCTGTTTTCATGTTTATAAAAAAAAAAGGAAGTATTTTGGCCTCAACAGTTTCATCGTTTGGCTATATTTTCATATTTTACTTTTGCCCTCAAGTAATATGCGACTGGCCACTGCATCGCCAATGTAAACAGAAGGGACCAAACTTCGCTAGTAGTGCCACCTAAACCTTTTCTTCCTTAGCTTCCGGAATATTTATTAACAAAGACGAATTTAGAATTTGTAGAATCTAAAATCTAGAAAAGATCGAGAGGCTAGCACAGTCAGGACTGGATTTGGCAATTCTCCCCAAAAACGGAACATGATTAGGTTTAGATTTAGATACACTAGATCTAGGTAAAAGATGTCTAGGTCTAAACTACATTTCAGTTTCTCAGAATCAAAGCTCAAGATTTAAAAAAATGTTTTTTTAAGCACTAAGTTATCTTAAGGTCTGTATAGATAGATCTGTCTAGAAGATCTAGAAGTTTAGATTCTAGGCAAGTTATAAATGTGAGTGCCACTACTATAGACTACGACTAGATAGACTTATGTCATGTCTTGGCTTAGATCTGTTTTGCAATGAACTCTAAGACAAAAATCTGGTGTATGAAGGAGGCATGAAAAAACATAGCAATTTCATTATTAATTTGCCAGAACCAACAAAAGAGAAGAGTGTTAGGCATGTCACACACACACAAAAATAGGGATCAAAGGTAATTTATGAAAAGGATTTAAAAAGTGGAAAAAAAAAAACCATTAAATTTGTTTCATTTTGCAAGGCTTAAAAGTTAAAACCATTGAGACGATGGAGTCCTATTCCATCTTTTCTTTCAGATTTTTTAAGCAAATTTCTCATTTCATAAAAAGCTGAGGAAGACTTGATACCGGGATGGAACATCAGCCGAGAGCCGAGTATGAGTCTGTGCTCAGGAGAAGAGGAGAGGTGCCCAGAAGTCAGAGCCTGACCTCCTTTCCCCCAACACAGGAAGTTCAAAGAGAACAGGTAAGCACAGGGCAAATAGTAAAGTAAAGTTCCTTCAAGGCCAATGAGACCCATAGAGCCGGAGCTTATCCCAGTTTCAGTAGTGTGAAGCGGAATAGATGATTTTTACATTATCTTCTAGTCTGTAAGGTTACTTTCCCAGCAGAATATGCCGGTACCCAATTCGCATCTGGGTGAGGAGAGGGAAAATGTTGTAAAGTGTCTTTCCCAAGGACACAGTACGGTCACCTTCCGTATTCGAACCCTGGCCCCTTGGATTAGGAGTCCAAAGCTCTAACCATTCATCCACCGCATAACTCAGGGCAAATAAATGCAATACAATTAATATGATTAATAATATCAGCAAACAATAAGAAAATGGAGTGGAAAATGAAGATAAAGTAGGAACAGCAGAATGATGACAACAATGAGAGAAATGACAAGAAGGACGAGCAGGATGAAGATGAGTTCCCCTATTCCACAGGCAGATGTCAGTCTAGCGGTAAAAGAAGTGTGCTTGACTTATTTGATTTATGCCTCTTAACCATTTAACCCCTGAGTGACACTCCCCAATCCCCAGCCGAAACCCTAGGAAAAGTGAAATGATTCTGCATAAATATTGAGTAATTTCAATAAAGATTTTATTAAGAAAAACCTATAAGCTAAACATTGATAACATTATGAATAAATACATTTAAATGATAGCCGAAGACTGTGGAATAAGTATAATGAACCACTTTATCGATTTTCTTCATTCAAAAACCAGAAGGAAGTTCATTTTTCGCTTAATAAGAATCCGCAATTGACAACGTAGATGAACGCTTCAAACTGTGCAATGGCGGATCTCCCGAAACTAATGGAAAAATGCTGTGCAACTCCGCTGAAGGGGTTCGCTGATAGACTCTGCGCGGCTACACTATAGGGGTTAAATAGTTAAGAAACATAGGGCCGCAACGACACTTCTCCATCACAGGTGGTTTTGGCAGGTCCTCCTTAGCTCAAAGAAGAGTGTGCCAGTGCTAAAAGACTTTTCTATTCACAGGGAGACGGTGCTCCAGTGGTGCGATCAGAGACAGAAAGAACTCAGGATGTGGCAGATGATCAAAGAAAGCCTTTCACTGTTCGTGCAGAGATAGACATCATGCAGATTTTGTTGACCATTGCGGCTTTGTCAACAAGAACCTGGCGACTTGGAGTGCCTCGAGCTGTGGTGTGAGTTGGCCATTTTTGTAACACTGCATAGAATCGTTTGAGATGTCTCTTATGATTTATTTTGAAACTTGCCAATGTTTTACTTGTATGCCATGATTGTTGAGAGTTGGCATGATTGATAGGTAGGTAGGAGATAGGTTTATTCTGAGTTATTCATGAATAATTGGACCTTGGCTAGTGAGCCATAGTTGTTGAAGATTAGCAGTTTGATTATTCCAGTCCTGATTATTGACAGGCGGCAGTTCTTGTTTTCTGTCACAGATGCCTGCTCCGTGGAGAATATTTCAGTGGATTAGGGTCCGAGTGATTGTCCTTATAATGAATGCCTTGATCTGAAGGTTATGATACGGGTACTGTTTAGGGTCCCATCATGAAGCTTCTAATATTATACTCTCAGGAAAAGAAAAACTGTTAAAAGTTTAATTGCATTAACTGTGGGTTTCATCATTTTTATTAAGCTTTTTTATTTACAATTAATTTTGTATAGTCTTTGAATCTGTAACTTTTATTTCAAGCATTAAAACATTAGAAGTAGTTCAAACTAAGTTCTACTCTCTCCATTGTACTTAATTTGTTTTTCTTTCTTTCTTTCTTTTCTTTTTTTTTTTTTTTTACCAATCAGATTTGATGAACTTCATTACGCCAAGTTTGTTTCACTTTACTTGAAGAGGATCTTCTTCTTTGATGTCCATCCTCCTTTGGGGAAAATGTTGATGGCTGTTGCAGGTATTTCAATATCAGTATTTAAGTTTTGGATAAATACAAATGCTAGGTATATATATCATATACAATTCAGTTTGTTTTCTATAGTTTTATACATGCACATGGAAATTTTGTATGAACCACATATTTTTAAACATGCAGATGATAGTCTTTAAATTTCTGTCATTACACTATTTGAAAGCATTCTGCTTAGTCATAAATATTACTCATTATTTTAAATTTTAAAGCAATCTCTATAAATTCACTTCTCTCACAGAGTTATGTGGAATTTTCTTATTCTAAATACACTGTCTGTTTTCCTTTATTTTTAACTTTTTAACGGTACCTGTATTTTTCCAGGAAAATATGCTGGTTTTGAAGGTGATGTGAATTTTGAAAGAATAGGTGCAGGTAAGAAATCAATAAATAGATTATGGAATGGAATGTGACAAGTACTGAAAATTAGGGAGATTTTTGTATTGAAGTACTCAACAGATGACAAAGTTCTTTGTTTTGAACCTACTTTTATGAGTAATGTTTCATATAATGAGGTCATCCATGACCTGTGGAATGTGTCAGTGTATAGACGTCTGTTTTCACTGACTTTTTATACTTTATTTCAGAATTTATACCTAAAGCCAAAGTATATATGAAGAGAATTTCTGTTCATTGTCTTAGTGTGTGAACATTGAAGTTTAATATAAAAGTGTGTTATCTATAAAATATTTTCAACAAATAACGTGAAAGAGCAGAAAAATATCTTAAGAACATCCCTTGAATATGTTTTTCTTTCCACTTCAGTCACTGTGGTAACAAAGCAAGAACAATTCATTTATTTCTCTCACTTGGAGAGAGCAAGAAAGCTGTGAAATAAAGCACTAAGCACTTTATTCATTTAATTCCAGTAAATGTTTTTTAATGTAGACATTGCCTTTTTCATTTTTAGTATTTTTAAAATTTCTTTTCTTTTCTTTCGCTTTGCCTTTACAGAATTCCCAGCCTCAGTGCCAGTGGAGTGCCTGCGGATGGTGCCGGCAGTGATGGGCAGCCTGGTCATTCCTGTGGTCTATCAGATCTGTGTGGAGCTGGGGTTAAGCCGCTATGCTGCCCTCCTCGCCAGCTCTCTCATACTTTTGGGTGAGCCCCTTCTTCTGTTCTTGCTCCTCTTTATTTCTACTACTTCTTGTTCTCCTCCTCCTCCTTTTTCACCCTTTCCTCTTCCTCTACTCTTCCTCTCCCTCCTCTTTATAGATGATCCACGAGGTGTTTCCGAACATATACACTCCTAACCTTCTTACCAGATATATTGTTATCCTCGCTGCAAGGTATTTCCCTACGTAACTATTCCAATACCTGGATAATTTTTTCAGACAACGCTCTGCTGGTGCAGTCCCGCTTCATGCTAATGGAAGGAATGCTCATCTTCTTCTCCACCCTCTCCATCATGTCTTACCTCAAGTTTAGGAACACACACAGGTGAGAACTGACACAACTCCTGTCCTGGTGCTATGCAATTGCTGCGTTAGTCTGAACATTAATATCTTCTCTCGCAAATTGTCTTGGATTTTACGGGTGCTTTGTAAATGATGAACAAGGATAAATCCTTTATAGTTGTGCTCAAAGAAGAGAGCCCTGACATGAATTTGTTTTGTTAACAATGATGGATGTAAAAGCTGCACATGTGTCATGTTGCTTCATGGTACTCACATAAAACCAAGTTGTTAATGAGAAAATATAAGTTTTCTTGAAAGTTTGCAATCTTGAACACTTTCATATATAGACCCACTGTCGCTTTGGACAAAGAATTTTTTTCAGTTAGTTCCAGTAAGTGTTTTGTTATTTAAGAAGTAATTTCATTTGACCTGGAAGAATATAAAATGATGAACAGTAACCCATTTTTTTCTTTGTGCCATGAGTTTTACCCATCTAATAGAAGGAGACAGAAACATACAGTTTTGAAATGAATGAAGGCAAGGAGGTAAATTTTGTGAAGTGGTTAATTCAAAGTCAATACTGACTTGACACTGCCATGAAATTTGCACTGACAGGCAGTCCTTATATGCCAACATTCTTATTCTTCTGGGCTGCACTAAAATATATTAGAGAATTAAGAGTTCAAAGCGCTTTTGAGCATGAAAGGTCCACAGTATCTTGGTTTATGTTCATCTGTTGTTGAACTGTGACCGCTGGTTAATGTTTTGTTATGATGTTTTCATTACTCCTCTCTTTTGAGCATTAAGTAAAATGAATTGTTCTCTGATGTCTCCATGTGCATCCTCTGTTGTTCTGACAGGGACTTCAGCCTCAGCTGGTGGTTCTGGCTGTGTCTGTGTGGGCTGTCCTGCACCTGTGCTCTTGGGTGAGTTCTAGCTAGGCGACTGCACAGTAGCAAGTGCAACTTTTTCAACATTTTTTTCCCTTAACGTTTTGTCATTGTGTGGCTGAACAAAGGTATACAAGCTTTAGGTTGTTAAAACATTGGTGATCATTTATCATCTTGAAGAAACTGAATAAAAACTGTTACTTGCTTACTTATTATTCCCAGTTTTTCCTAACATATCCACACCCAAAAACCTTTAAAAATACTTTTAAAGGGCTTTTTTTTTTCTCTTAAATGTTCCTGAAAGTGAGTAATTTGTTCTTATGCTTTGTCTGCCCTGACTTACATTTTAAATAACTAATTTATCATTACAATGCCTCATACTCCTGTGGCCCTATGTTCCTTAAGGAATCATGAGGCATAAGTCAAGTAAGTCAAGCCTCATACTCCAGGTTCAGGTGAAAAAAAATTACATTAATGTCGTTGAAAGGACACTAAATTTCATGCCACTATTATTGGTCTCCAGTGCGCATGCAGTCTAATTGTCTGCTTAACGTTATTTGTTTCTTATTTGCCACTTTTTCAGTTCAGTAATTCTAGTCTCAGAAAATGTGTGTACTCTCACTGTCACAGAAGTTAAAACTTCCTGTTTTACATCTCTGATACATCACTGTGTCCATATATTGTCCTGTGCTAGGGTCAAGTACGCCGGGTTCTTCACACTAGCCCTGGTGTTTGTGCTGGGAGCTCAAGACTACTGGACAATGCTGGACGATAACTCCAAGTCTGATGTAAGTGTGCATCTTCTTGTGCGAGGTATCAATTATATTGTAAACAGTGAAATTCCTTCCAGGCTGAGAAGGCCCATAGCGTGAAGTGGAAGGGAGGAAGAGTTTAGGGGTGACTTAGAATGCTAACCTGTCTTAGGTTTACATCACCTTCATGTGCTCAATTCTCACACACATAAAAACTATGCTGAATATCTGAATGGTTATCAGTGAGTCTGTTTCCCTTCTGTTTCCATGCACCAGTTGGGTGTCATACACCTTTTGATGCCAGAATACTTTCGTTTTACCTTTAGCCACGTTTATTCTCCTTTTTCTTTATCTTTTTCTTCTTTTCTCAGTCTCTCCCTTATTTTTTCCCTCTCCCTGTATTTGTTGTGGTTGTTGTCATTGCTGTTGTGTTCTACCTAGAAGGTCGTAATTGTTGATACATTTCGGTTTTGTCTTGTGGCAACCTCATTATTTGAAGCAGCACCTTTTCCTGTTATGCTTTTGAATGCTAGTTCTATTATCATCTGTTCCACTTAATGCTGTTGAAACCAGGATAAGCTCTTCCATTTATGGCCTCATAAGCTTTATACAAACTACTTCTTTTTCACTTTTATGGGTCAGCAATTTAACAAAAAAGAAACAAAGCCCCCACTCTCCCCTTTCCTCTTTATAATGTGATTTCCTTCTGATGAACAGCTCAGTCTGGTGAAGCACCTGTTTGCCCGTCTGATAGCCTGGAGCACGCTACCTGTGCTGGCCTACTTGTCTATGTTCTACCTGCACCTGAACATCCTCAACAAGGCTGGTCCTCATGACAACATCATGACCAGTGCTTTTCAGGCCAGTCTGGAGGTAAGTTTGTTTGTTTGTTCCTGTGTTTGTTTCTCTCGGTACCAACCGTATAACCAAGAGATTCAGACAGATGGCTGTGTCATACGTATGAAAGTGATTGAATATTAAACTACACTACTATGAAACTTGCTTGATGATTGTATTGAATCCAGTTGAATGTTTGAAGATCATTGCTTTCTCCTTGCTGACATAACCATCTACTGACTTATTCATCCACTCGGTTTTGGCCTGCCTTCTCACCCACCTGTTGTCTACCAACTCACTGGCCTGTCCACACATCATCTACCAACCCACTTCATCTACCAACCCACAATACTATTCAAACATCATATGTACCAAACCACTAGCCGACCCTTACTTCATCTACCATTCCACAAGCCTGCCCTTACATAGACTACCAACCAACCAGCCAACCCTTGCATCATCAGTATCCTACCCACTCATCATCTACCAACTCATTATCCTACCCACATGCCACCTACCAAACCTCTGGCCTACCCACACATAATCTACCAAATCACTAGCCCACCCACACATAATCTACCAAATCACTAGCGTCACCAACACGTCATTTACTCCCTTATGCTTTGAACTGCTATCTACTCCCACAGTTCCTTCACAAGAACAAAAGAGGAGTCTGATTTGCATATTTAGTTTGTTAGTAAGTCATCCATTCAGCCAGTTAATCAATTAGTTAGTAAATTAATCTTCACATGTTTAGTTTACCGTAATTAAGTCAGTAAAACCAATATTTTCCCCTGGTATATTAGTAAAATGCACAAGTGTCAATAATGTGGAATATAAAATCTCACGTACCAAACCCTTGAAGGGAATGTGAATGCATTGCTGGTGTCATGAACAAACATATTGTCTCGTGATTACATATTTTTGATCTTTATACACAATTCGATACCTCAGAACAGTTCTATTTTGTTTATTTACTCATTCATTCATTTATTGATTGATTTATTTATTCATTAGTGCAGAGACCTGTTCTAAGAACGGATTAATATCAATAGTCAGAGAGCTGAATGTAATGGACTGATAATTTTTGAATTTCCTAATAAAATAAAACAAACTCTGAAATCAACATTGTGATTGTATGAAAGCATGGAGAATAATATTGTGTATCAAAATCATGGTTCACATGGTTTATTGATATGGATTGTTAACATTGGTGTTTTCATCAAACCACAGTTCTGTATGAAGTGACTTCAGTTTTGACAGAGGGCAATTTCCAGCAAAGGAAATTTGGAAGCACGCCAGGAAATTGAAAAGCTAACACAGCTTATACCTCTGGACTGTATGTAGTGAAGCATTGTGTGCAAAATAGTGCAAATGTGAAAAAGCTTCACTTTCACTGCTTATATAACTTTCTTGCCTTAGCCAAGAACCCTAGAGTAGCGCAATATATCTATTTGTCTATTTATATATTTAATATTTCTTTTTTTTCCAATGATTTCGTTCCTCAGGGTGGTTTGGCTACACTGACAAAAGGACAACCGCTGTTTGTAGCCTACGGTTCCCAGATTACTCTCCGGCACACGGAGAACGTTGCTTCAGGACAGCCATGCTGGCTGCACTCTCACGCCCACATGTACCCGGTGAAGTACCCGGACAAACGGGGCAGCTCACATCAACAGCAGGTCACATGTTATGCCTTCAAGGATATCAACAACTGGTGGATTATCAAAAGACCAGATAGGTGATTTTTTTTTTTCTTTTTTCTTTTTGAAATGAGTAAATGAGGAGGAAGTATGTAAGCTTTTTTGTATTATTTTTTTTTTAATAAGTTAAGTTGAGTTTTGGTTAGTCAGGAGGTGGTGAAGCTACCACAAAGGCCATGACCCACCATCAGGCCATCATAAGGTGTTTACAGATAACTATAATATCTGCAAGAAATTATTCATGATAAACACAAGAAAGATATCTTAGTAGTACAAGGTGACTGGAATGCTAAGGGTGGAAAAAATGCCCAAACAATCTGGAAGGGCACTTGTGGACCCTCTTGCAACCCTACAACAAATGAAAGGCCATCGGCAGCTTGAGTTTGCTGCCACCAATAATTTAGTCTTATCAAACATGCTTGACGTGCACCAGGCATCTACTTGGCTCAGCCCAAACGACCAACACCATAACCAGATGGTCCCCAAACGCTCCGAACAGGAGCGAACACTGCACACATGCGTACCTTTCCCAGGGCTGATATAGGAAGCGATCACGACCTGCTCATGATGTCGTTCAGAGGCCATTTGAAGAAAATCAACAAAACCAAGTTTACTAGACTTCGATTCAACCTGGAAAAGTTGAAAGACCCAGCCATAAAAGAAGAATTCCAGGCAATGATTGGAGGGAGATTTGCAACGTTGACATCACTGGATGATGACAACTTCGACCTTGAATCAGCAATCGAGTCGTTCAATGCAGCAGTAGTTGAAACAGCTAGTGCCAATTTGGGGAAACACCAACACCCTAAAAAGCCATGGGTTACCACCAACATCTTGGAATTATGTGATAAAAGAAGGGAGTTGAAAAAAGGGAAAGGTAATCCAGAAGGAGCCCAGAAATGCTGAGAGGCAAACAACAAAGTCAAGAAAGAGTTGAAAAAAGCAAAAGAGACTTGGATTGAACAACAATGCACAGAAATTGAAGATAATCTTCAAAGGAACAACACCAAGAAGGCATACCAAGTGGTAAAAGACCTCACCACAGAGAAACAAGGAAGACCAACAAGCATCCAAAGCAAGTCTGGAAAATGCCTAACAGAAGAAAAGGATATACTGGACAGATGGACAGAATATTGCTCCGATTTATACAACTACCAGCTAAGGGGAGACCGAGCACTACTAAGCTGCCCATTGGCTGAACCAGAAGAGGACTCACTTCCCATACATAAGTGGAAGCGGCAGTCAAAGCTCCGAAACAAGGGAAGTCAACAGGTATTGACAACATACCTTCGGAACTGGTTCAGACAGGAGGAGAGGCAATGATCACAGCCCTCACAACCACCCGCAACTATATCTGGAGCACTGGAATATGGCCAACCCTCTGGGCACAGTTGTTAACAATCACCATACCAAAAAAGGGGGAACCTGAAGTTATGCAACAACCATCGTACCAAAAGTTTATTAAGCCACCCAAACAAAGTCATACCGAAGATTCTACTGAACAGGTTGAAACCTGCGGCGGAAACTATCATCAATGAAGAACAAGTAGGTTTCAGAGCAGGGTGAAGCACCACCGAGTAGATCTTTAAGTTGGGGATAATCTGTGAAAAGTACCTGCAACACCAGCAAGACTCATGTATTCGTTGATTTCAAGAAAGCCTTTGACAGGGTGTGGCATGCTGCCTTATGGACCACCACGAGAGGGCCTCAAGCGCAGACAGATACAGTGACTGGTTTCGCACAACAGTGGGAGTACGCCAGGGATGCATTCTCTCACCCACCCTCTTCGATGTCTTCCTAGAAAGGATTATGGAAGATGCTATTGAAGATCATATGGGCACAGTATCCATCGGAGGAAGAAATGTCACAAATCTGCGATTTGCTGACGACATTGATGGCTTTGCAGGGAATGAGGATGAGCTGACCAGTTTGGTAAAACATCTTGATCGAGCCGCCTCTGCATATGGCATGGAGATCAGTGCCGAAAAAAACAAAGCTTCTAACCAACAATACCCAGGGCATCACCTCAGAAATCAGAGTCTGCGGAACAAGTCTCGAAGCAGTGAAGAGTTTAACTACCATGGATCCATCATATCGGACGAAGGTTCAAAATCTGAAATTATAACAAGGATCGCACAAACAACAATGGCATTAGCAAGAACATCAGTTTCCGCTCGAAAATCCAACTTATGCGCTCCCTTGCTCTATCGGTCTTCCTATACGCATGTGAAACCTGGACACTCACCGCAGAGCTAGAAAAGATGATCCTGAGAACTGAGATGAAATGCTACAGAAAGATCCTAGGCATCCACTACACGACCATGTGACAAAAGAAGAGGTCCGCTGAAAGATCGTAGATCGATGACCTCCTCACTGTTGTGAAGAGACGAAAATTAAAATGGTACAGGCACGTTTCTCGTTCAGAAGGCCTTGCAAAAACAGTCCTTCAAGGTACACTTAAAGGAGGCCGGAGACGTGGTAGACAGAGACAGAGGTGGGAAGACAACATACAGGAATGGACATACAGGACTGAGCCTGGTACAATCCTAAAGGGTGGTGGAAGAGAGAGACAGATAGAGGAAAGTGATGGAAACGTCCCAACGACATCTACAGAAGTCAAGGGACAAGTGAAGTGAACTCGACCTATTGATGGCAGAGCGATACGATGGCCAATTAGAAAATCATCAGGCCTACATAACAACCAAATGTCACAATAAGGTGTCCTGATTTTTCTTTGCCTTTTTTTCACGTATAATAAAACGACAAGGGTGAAAACAAAATCGTTACATTTTTTCCCAAAAGCATGAGTATCTATCCCTTTTTATTTTCCAAATCTTAACCGCAATTACGTCTACTGAGTGGAGCGGTAGCCGTACGGTTAGAGGGTTAGACTCCTAAACCAAGGGTCCTCTGGGTTCGAATCTGAACAGCAACCACGGAAAGACACATTTACAATTTAAACCATTTTTTCCTCTCTCCATACAGGTACAAATTACGATATAATATTTGGGAAGTTCACGACAGACTAGCGCCCTGTCTAGGAAATAATCTAAAAAATAATCTGCTTCGCTTCAGGTTACCGAAACCGGGATTAGCTATGGATGAAAAGCTTTTGGCCTATATATAGTAAAGGAATGTTACTATAGGCTTTACGTCCTGACCTCGCTCTTTCATTGCATAAGATGTTCTATGCAGTAGGCCTACATTTCCAACTAAGCTTAGTTTCAGCCTTAACTTAATGTGTTAATTCATTGTGAGGTTTCCATACCTGCTGCAGTCAGATATGATATCGTCTACGGGGTTTCAACCACTTCAGATCTTCGATTTATTTAAAAAAGTAAGCAAAAATTTTACGTATGCTTTATAAGATGAGCTATTTAATTTTTGTCTGCACAAAGAATTTTGAATTTGGCGCACACAAACTGAATTTATGCAAAGTTATTTACGTTGGCGGGAATAGAGCTGTGGTCTTTTCGCGATTCTCTAATAACCCGTGTCTCAACTGTTGTTCGTCCAATGAAACTGTCCAAGTAGGCCACTATAATACCATATCCCCAAGTCACAGCTGCTGAATGAAGCAATTCAAGATATCTGACAATAAATTGTTCTTCCAGTGAAACTGTCCAACTCATTCTTTATCCCCAAGCCACAGCTGGACAAACTTAACGAGCTCGCAAAAGGAGTAGGTTTGAGGATTCGTCCCGGAAAAACCAAAATAATGAAGATTGGAAAGGTATCTGCTTTGGAGGTCAACTTAGGTAATACACCAGTGGAGGAAGT
>JBDFRD010026211.1:0-15308 GCA_039654405.1 Bullina lineata | reverse complement strand
TCTCTCTCTCTCTCTCTCTCTCTCTCTCTCTCTCTCTCTCTCTCTCTCTCTCTCTCTCTCTCTCTCAGTCTCTCTCTATCTATCTCTATCTCCTCTCTCTCTCTCTTTCTTTCTGTCTTTGCGCTCTTGACGTAGAATGTATAGAATAGGCTTATTACGTATAGATCTAGATTTTGCAACAATTGATCCATTTTGTTTCCAGTATCTTTTATAAATTTTTAATGAAAATAATATTAATTTATGGCTGTCGTCGGGTTGGGAATACGATTTTTTTCTTATCCTGAATCAGCTTGTGAGTACTACTTTTTCTTATCCCTAACCGGGTTGTGAATGTGAAACTTTCTTTATATCCCAACCGGTGTTGGGAATTGAGGTGCCCGTTAAGTCCAAGACCGGGTTGTGTCTAGATCTAAGTACATGAATGTTTACTGATTTTTGATAGTCGATCAATGAACTGTGTAAAGAAAGCAGTTACTTGAGTTACTCAGATCAGTTTTAACGCCAAGTTGTATGTATACAATTTAATGCGCATGTTTAGGAAACACAGTTACTCCAAAGGCCAGTCGGAAAATAAGCGCCATCAAAAAGGTGGTGTGAAGTTTTAGGTCAAAAATTAAAAGGCCTCAAAACATTATCAATTATGTGTTTAGAACTAACAGACCCAACATTTATAACTTAGCAAACATGAAAGAAAAGTCCCCCGGTATATTACTTCAAAGAAATTAGCTTTGAAAAACTCAAATCGATGATGCCTCACACACGAGGGTTTTGCTTCCCATTCTCATTGTGTTGGCCGGTGGCTCTCATTCTCCCAAAAGCTAGGCCAGGCCTAGATCTACCGTGTGCTTTCCGCACTGTGCCCCGAGGCACCGCTCGTGACCAGTTGGGGTGCAATTAAATGAGAAATTAGAGAAATAATATTAAACAGAATAGATTCATTCATTGCAACGATCACAACAAAAAAATAAAATGTATTGTTATTATTCAAGGGAGAAAAAGACTCCGAAACTGTTGAGTCGAGCGATGTCATGTTGAACGGGATTCAATGTATACATTGGAGCTATTGCGAGATGCGGTTGGGAATAAGAAAAACCGGTATTCACAACCCGGTTGGGAATACTCACTCCGTTAATTTATAGGCCTACTGGTCTTTGAAGATGTCTAGAAATATCTTGAACATCATCTGAGCTAAAATCAAGAATATAAGACTAAGAAATGTGTACGTTATTGAAAATAGTACATTTTCACAACTGGTATGATGATTTCAATGTGGAAAAAATATAATTTATTGAATCCCGTAGGCCTACAGTTTTGAAAAACTCACAAAAGAAAAAATTTTATTGGAAATTATGACGAGCATTTTATTTTACTTTGAAATTCAATTATGTTTATTCCAGAACATTGAGGATGAATGAAGAAAGTATCAAATTGTGCGGAAAACTCGTTCCTGAGGCATACATTGCTCAAGGTGCCCAGTCGAAAAGTACCCATGAGAACAAGATCCAACACCTTCTTCAGCATGTAGGTGACTCTTGAAATTATTATCTCCCAGTACTGAAAGAGTGTACGAGATTGATGAAAACCACCCATGCATATTAGTGAGGGTGAATGGATTCATGCCATTTATTTTATGTGTGAAAGGTTGTGAAGTTTTAGGTTCAAGCAATATATATAGTTTTGCATGGCCCTTTTCTGTCTCATAGATTTTTGCTGTTATAAAAAATTCTATCTTTCTATCTCTCCTCTTTCTCTCTGTCTCCCCCCCCCCCCCACATGCAAAAGTCCACAGAAGGTTAATTCTGGTGAACAAAGCAGCCAGTCAATGGCTCCTCGGTGTCCAATCCACCCGTTAGGAAATTCTTTGTCAAGTAGTGCACACACATTTCTACCGTATACCTACTTTTGCCCCCCTCTGTATTACATATATATATGTATGAGCCTCTTTATTTCTTTTATAGCCTCTGTTACTTCGCTATATTTTTTTTTTATTACCAGTTGATCAGAACATCACTAAACAAGTGTTATGGTACAAATATATTTTATCAAAATACTTCTTTCCTATCTGTACAATGTTTATTATATCCATTTTTTTTAAATAGCAGAAAGTATTTCACACAGTTTTAGTTGTTTGGTATGTAAAGCAAAATGTTCATTTTCAATTTAATTCTAAACAACTGTTACTGTTTTAGCTAGTCATGGATATATAAAGATTCATGTTGTAGCACCGAACAACACAATAAGTTCTTGTCAGAATGGCCATATAAAATTTAACATTTCTGATGTCGTTATAATATAGAAACCTGCTAACAGCACCAGCCGTCTTAAAAGAAAATGAATCATAATGCAATGTCTGAATACTTCTTACTACTGTTTTAGGTTTAATATTTATATAAGAGATCTATAAACTTTTCATTTGATAATTATTTTGAAACATCTCCATAGAACCAGTGACGATTGCATGCCAAAAAACTGTTCCCTACCACAGTGGAGCAGGGAAAACTTGACCTCGTTGGGGATTGGAAATAGTGTTCGAGATATCCGTAATTCGTTATTTCTGTGAAGACACTTGTAATAGAGAGAAATGAAGAAGAAAAAAACAAGGTAGGCAATAGAACATGGCCCGGGCTAGTTGGAACCAAACAAACAAAGCGTTCTGGATAGCATCAGACTTTACCGTGCGTTGCTGCATTCTGTTCGGTTGGCATCCCTCGCGAATACTGTTGATTTTGGCCCGATTTTTAATGAAGGCTGAGAATGTTGATTTTTGTTTCTCAACCTTGACAACTCTCAGTTTTGCTATGTGTTTTCTAATCGACGAGAGCTACAATCTCACGTTTCTTTTCTAACTTTAGACTGTTTAGTTTTATCTTTTCAGTGGACCAATGAATCGATATTATTTGTGTGCAATAAGTCATGTGATAAAGTGCAAAAGTAGGCCCATTACAGCGCATTACATTGGGTTGGCTAACAACATCTCACACAATGACGCACCGCGTTCACGCCTCCCCCCGACTTAGCTTCCCTTCCTCCCCCACTGCGCTCCCAACACCCTTGACCCATCCGTTCCAAGCGAAAGCCACCCTGCATGCATGGTTTGTCAAAAAGCCTTTTCTGTCGATGAAAATCTAAGGGCAAAGTCCAACAATCACATGGATTGGCTCGAGATACACGTGTTGCGTGTTCGAGAATTCCGTGTCGTCAATACAAAGAAAAGATTAAGGGCTTAAACGGGGCCGAGAATTATGTTCGACACATCCGTGAATTCGAGATTTTCGTGTTTGACATAACTGGACTCTACTGTATAATCAGTTTAGAGTAAGGTACAACTATTATTTTCTTATTGTAAGCTTTTTAATCTGCCAGCGGAAGATGCCAGAGGAAGGATGGGATGATCAAACAATTGAGTTGTTGTTACAAGAACTTGCTCTGATGGACAGCAACAACTTTATTGGGAACTGTGGTGTGGGAGAAAGAGAAGCCAGATTTGCTTCAGAACTTGTGGCTAAGAGACACTTCAGGTTAGTGAAGAAATTGTTCTTCAGTTTACCTAAGCTGTTTCACAGATAGAATATGTTTAGGTGTAGCCCCTATATGTATTTTTTTTTTAGTACAACTCCTCCACTCACTAACTTATAGATGCTACTGAGTCTAGGACAGTTGTAGTTGTAGGAATAGCTTTTGTTTTATGTTTTCTCTAATTTTGTTAATTTGGTCACTTTACTTTTTATACGGTATATATTTTTTTATTTTTTCAGATTAGGTCATGGCATTGGTCGCTCCGGTGACATTACGGCCGTTCAGCCAAAGGCAGCAGGTTCTAGTGTGTTGATGAAAGTCACCAACAGCTTAGTATTGGATGTCATCAAATTGTGTGGTAAAATTTGAATTACACTTTAAGTCATCCTAATCTAAGTAGATTTCTAAGTTAGCTTTGTAAGTGGCATTACATTGTCAAGGTGGGATATTTTGAGTGGAAAGGAATACAAATTTGCCCGGTCAAACCGTAAAATAAAGAAAACTCATGAGAAAAACAGTAGCGTGAAAACATAATATTGTAGGGAAAATATATACAGATCATGAAAATGTGCTTTCAGACTCGGAACAAGAGAAAAATGAGTCAAGTATCAAAAAAGTAACAACTATGGCTTTAGCAAAGAGAAAAAGTACAATTATTGAATTTAATCCATGAGGTAACAACTTTCTTTCTTATTGAAAGTAAAAGAAATTGGTTCTTTATTTTAGCTTTTAGTATTAGGACAATTCTAGACCTTTTTCAGTTATTTTTTTTTTCCACCATAGGGGTACAGTCTGCGAATAGCTGTTTTGTTGTTCCTATGGCAACGGGTATGGCCTTAGTGTTGTGCATGTTGACTATGAAGCTTCGGAGACCATCTGGAAAATATGTTCTGTGGCCTCGGATTGACCAGAAGTCTTGCTTCAAATCTATGGTAACTGCAGGTAAGAAAAATGTGTTATATTGCCCTTGATCAAGCTCTACTTTCTATAATTTAAATTAAAGATTATTTGTCTTCCATTCTAATCAGTTTTATTTAAAAGTGTGACAGCTTCCAATAATTTATATATTTCATTCATAATTCTTAATGCATGTATTCATGTTCTCAGTTTGCTCATAATGATCCAATATTGTCACTTACTTTTAGAGTATTGTCTGTATAATGCACAAATACACGTCAAATTTTTAAGCAGCCAGGTTCTTCTAGTGAGTAAGTTTTATTATTGTTAGTTTTATTATTATTATTATTATTATTACATGTATCATTATTACAAGTGAAGAGGCTGTTCTCAGAACGGCTTAAATAACTAAATGCGATAGACTGGGTCATTTGAACATTTTGTAGCGTTGTCTTTCAATAGGATTAATAAATACCATGAAATCGACATTGTTTGTGTTTTTGTGACAGAAAGATGTACTCCTATGTAATATAAGTTAGTTAATGACTTCCCTTCAATGAAGAAATATGACATAGCTTTGTCCTTGCTTAGGAAATTAAAGATAAAACATTTGCAAGCGCACGTGTAAACCACAAAGAGAATTGCTTTGGCAGCAAAGGCTAGAATAGACCGCTGGATTTATCCAAGACGCATTTGATGTGGAAGGATGCTTTCACTGCAGAATGATGTCGGGGGGAATGCACAAAATGAAACTTGACAATATTAGGCTTTAAAAATGTTTTTTAAATATACAATTATTTTGCTTTATTTCACAATTTTAAGTATGCCCACGCCCGAGAACGCATGTCTGTGAACATGTCCATAATTTTTTCAGAATTATTGGTTTACGCATTTAAGAGAACCCGAGCGTTACACGTCGGAAAGTAACTCTTATTATAGTATGATTATTACTATCTGAATCCCAACTCTGAGCAAAAAAAAAAGAATGAGTTTTATACAAAATATGTTGGGGTTTTTTCATCATCAAAGGGGCCATGATTTCAGCAATTTTGCATTGTTTTTTTATTTTAATATACATCCATAAAAGAACACTCTTCACACGTTAGCTGATGTTGTTATCATGGTCAATACTGTACAATAAAAGCAATACATAATTTTCTAAAAAAAAATTTTTTTTCAAAGACTTTCTTTCTCCAGATTTAGAATGGTAATTCTGATTTGTGCTAAAGTTTCCAAATATGCGCATTACATACTCCACTGTGACTGTGACATTTGTGTAAAAAAAATAAAGTCGGTCTGTCAGAAAGACAGAGATATGTATATTAACATTATTGTATTTTCGATAGGGTTTGAAGCAGTAGTCATTGAAAACAAGCTAGAAGGAGATGAGCTACGCACTGATATGGAAGCTCTGAGTGCTAAAGTTGATGAGCTTGGAGCTGAGAATGTGTTGTGTATAATGACAACTACAAGCTGCTTTGCTCCGCGAGTTCCAGACAGGTGTGACTGTTCTGTCAATTGTTTGTTTATTTGGTTTTACATAATCGTTTAATTTTCTTTCTGTGGAGTTTTTCTTTTCTTTTCTTTTCTTTTTTATAGTCCTTTCTTTTCCGAAGAAAAAAAAATGTTAAACATGCAGTATGTTGCATTGCAATTGCTTACTCTAGTGTTATTGTGTTAAGTAAAAAGTAGATCTTTTTGTAATTCAGTATAGCATCTAACTGTGGTCAAATTTGAAAAGGTTGAAATATTCACTCATAAAACTTCACTCTACTGTGCATTGATGTAGAATACTCCAAGAATATTCAAACTAGAAATTGGTCATCTTGTAATATAGTGCAGTCTCATTTTATTTTCAATCTAGATTGGAGGAGGTTGGCCTTCTCTGCAAGGAAAAAGACATTCCCCATCTGATAAACAATGCATATGGCCTTCAGTCTTCGAAATGCACTCACTTAATCCAGCAAGCGGCCAGGATTGGTAGAGTAGATGCATTTGTGCAAAGTACAGATAAAAACTTCATGGTGCCTGTTGGAGGGGCTATAATTGCTGGATTTGACAAGAAATTCATTGAGGAGGTTGGAAAAACTTACCCAGGTAGGTTCTCTATTATTTTGAACATGATGCATATTTTTGTGGATCTCTTCTTCTCATTCAGGATATATTTATTGTAGTATTGTGGGTTTTTTTTTATTTTTAGTGTCCAAAATCACCTAGTTAAATCTACTTTTTGACTGTTAATATTTTGTTATGTTGTACATGAGTAAACATTAGTAAACTGTAAAACAGTAGGTATTGAAGATTTAAAACAATGTTATGAAAACAAACTTCAAAAAATTCAGAAACGTTTCTTCAAAATCAAATTCTTTCGCTATTGTTATTTTAATTAACATTAAAGGATTAAGCCTCAAGTTTTTTTTTTCAGACAAGTTTTTCAAAAACCTTTTCACATTCCGTCTGAATTATATATAATATATCAGCGTCTCACACCTGTTTGAGTGGAACAAGCTGGCCCTCAGTTCCCTGTTGATGCACCCCAAAGGGCTCCTTTGAGACAGTTCACAATGGATTTTTTAACATTCTGTACCAGGTCGAGCTTCTGGCACTCCATCTATCGATCTGTTTATTACCCTCTTGAGTCTGGGCTCCAAGGGCTTTAAGAAGTTGTTAGAGGAACGAAAAGAAATGTTGGGCTACATTACATCAAGTCTGGCAAAGTGTGCTGAGGCCAATGGAGAGCGATTACTCCAGACAAAGAATAACCCAATTTCTTTAGGTAAGTCAAAGCTCACGTGCTATGTATTACTGTTTTTACAATAGAAGTCAGATTCTTGTTGTGTTGAGTGAATGAGCCGACACATTCATAATTTAAAAGATGTATTTAATGCAGACGGTGGATTCCATACTTGTACAAGGGGCATGTCACAGGACTTCCATTTGAATAGTAAACAACAGATTTATTTTTTATTTTGTTCTTGAAGTCAAATTTCTGAAGCGAGTCAGCTGATTATAACTGCCTTTGTTCCAGGAATAACTCTTACACTGCCAGTGGAGGATGTTGATGGCAAAAAGGCCACAGAGATTGGCTCCATGTTGTTCACTAGATTTGTATCGGGTACCAGGTAAGAAACATGATATTTGTTGCTGTGTACCAAACTATAGTCATTATTTCTGGAACTTGAAATTTTAAAAGGACTGGGGCTGTTTTTTTTAATTTCCCCCCTTTTTTTTTAAATGGAAAATGAGTAGTCGTATGAATAAGCTTCTACCTAGGACAATGGGCCTAACAAAATTGATGTGTCTGAAGCGAGCTGAGGTGATATTTTACAGTCTGTGTTTTGGGTGGTTTTGATCTGATATTGCTGATGGTACAGGCTGCCTTCTACAGGTGCATTATAAAGTCACCAACATAAAAGTTCTAATTGGTCTGACCAGAAAGATAGTCATATGTAATGAGTTGATACTCTTTGTATAGTGGATGCCGGTTTCAACAAGGTCGTGTTTAAGGAGAAGTCAAATGAGGTTGACTTCGATCCCCATGTTCTTTCTTTGTTTTTAGTTGTAATAAAATGCCACTTTCAACAAGGTTTTTTGCACACGTGGTCGGATACGAGGTCGCGATAGCCTCTCTTCAACCGCCAGTGAGCCACATGGAGCGCGCCTCGCTTCTCGTCTGTTTGCTGTTCAGCCGATATCCTATGCCGTGACTCACTATCTCCCCGCAGGCACTACAGATAAAAGGGGGGGGGGGTATAGGCCTAGGCGAAGCTTCGACTGTGATTGGTACGGTAGGTGAAGTCGAGGCTAGGATTGCGCAAAAAAAAATCCCACCAAACATGTTCTTTTGATCGCTGTACACCTTCCCGCTCAACGTGTTCTTAATCAGGGGAGATGATTAGGCAGTGTATCATAATTTATGCTTAGTTGATTCCTTTGATTTCAATGTCATGTCAGGCTCAGAGACCGACGTCACCTATAAAGAGAGGTTGGCTACAACAAGGATATTGCGTTGGTCCCGGCGATCTCGTTGAATACGACTTCCACTGTATATGGATTAAATATTAAATGAAATACACTGTGGTACTTGTCTAAAATAATTTTTATTTCTTTCTCTTTTTGGAATATTGTTTTGTCAGTGTTCTCCCTCTCTTGCCTTTTTAACTCCCAAGGAAGCATAGACCATCAACACTCTTTCGTATCAGAAACCTGGCGTTTGTGTTTTTCTTCAGCTGTGGCCAGATTTTCCAATTTTTCTTGGCATCTCCATCAACTTCTCTTGGCCATGATAAATGTTGGCCTTCCTCATTGTTTCGGCCTTGCATAGTCTACTAGAGTGCCGTTTTGATGATGCTTGTGTTTGTTCAAATCCATCTCCATCGTTTATGCATCGCATCCTTGTCTGTTCTTCACTCATTAGTTGTTTCCAAATTCATCTGTGTAATACTGTAGTAGTCAAACCATATCGCACCCAGAATTCACCAGTGTACACATACTTTTTTTTTTCAATGTACACTTTTCACCGATACTTGTGAGTAAGGTGTGAAGTAGGCTACTTTTGTATAGGGTTTCAAGAGAAATTCATGCTTAAAATGTTCCTCTTTCCTTTCCAGAGTTGTTGCCCCTGGTAAGAACAACACAGTCAGTGGATATTTCTTCAAGAATTTCGGGGCCCACTGTGACAATTATCCATGTGCCTACCTCACAGCAGCTGCAGCCATCGGAATGACAAGAAAGGATGTTGATTCCTTTATTGCTCGCTTAGACAAAGTGCTCAGTAAATACAAACAAGGCTTCGATGAAGAATCAAAATCAAAAGGAGAAAAACCATAAAATGATAAAATATTTGAGAGAGTATTAACCAGAGCTAAGGTGCTTTTACTTCTTGATTGGGATTGAATAAGATTTACATGTGTATGCTTGGTTAATTTAAGAGGGAGAGAGATTGGCGGAACTACAGCAGAAGGCATTTACCTATCAAAATTACCTCAGCGGAGCCAAATCATGTGTAAATGCTGATATAATGCAGATTAATCTGTTTTTATATAATTGTTTTGTTAATGCTGAATGAGTATATATATATCTAATGATTTGTTAATTTGTTGATCTTTAATAATACTGTGAAGATGCATAGATTTCTTATTTTTTTTTATCAAAAATAAAAATATCTTCGTGTTTCTTTTGAAATTTCATTTGAGTGTGATATGTATTGCCATACTGTTTTTGTCTTTCAAAAGTTATCTTTATTCAATATTTCTTCTGAGCTTTGTGTAACTTTGAAATCAAAGTGCTTACAGTTACAGCATTAACAATTGAACTAATGACTTCGCTGATTTACAAATGGTCACTGTAGAATTTATTTCACGACTCATAGAACAGAACTAGATTCTAGATCTAGTTTCACAGTATGGCATCTGATAAGATTGTTGAGGCTTTGACTACCTATATATGCCCGTGTTTTATACATTGCAGTCCACACATATGTTAACATCTCTTTACTCGACATTCCGCATATCTCGACATAACCGATAGTCCTAACAATATTGTTATGAAATCCCATTAAAAAATATCTCGTGTCGACCTCCCGTGAGCCCTGTCCACTTATCTCGACACTCCCTCTTAAGGCTGACCACATTTTAATTCCCCCCAAACTGTCCAGCTAAGCACTCCCTCTTTCTCCCTCCTTTGTTCCTTTGTAGTTCATTGGATTATTTTTTTAAACGTTATGCCGGTCAACTGTTGCGGGACATTTTCCATAACTGCTGGCCTCGTGCTGCACAAGTGTCGAGTTCACACTATTCCGCTACTTTGCTGCACTGGTCGGCTGATCGGGCGATTGTTTAGACAAGGGAATCTCCTATCAGTCTTTCCCTGATATTAGACACCAGCGACTTCAAAGATACCAGAGTAACTTTCTTCACATTAATTCATCATACACCGCTGTCCATTTCAGATACCAGGGGAATTTTTTTCACACCAATTCGTCATAAAGAGAACAAAGGAGACCAGTCAGTCCTCCTCGACATTTCTTCAAACAGTGCTGTCAATCAGACAAAATCCCAATCCTTAACTGCTGTATAGACAAATTTGGAACGTAACAGTTTTTTAATAGGCTGGGGGGGATTAGAGCTTGGAATGGTCAAGGTACTGTCCGTCAAATTAGCTCCTCCCTTTTCCTAGGTTTCTGTGTTTTCTCATAACTTACCATTAATTCCATGGTCCCACTGATGTCGAGTTATCAGGATTTCACTGCAATGGTTATTAAATTTAATAACAACAGTAACACTAGCAGGAACAGGATGAATTATTGAAATAAATGGTTCTTGGTTCAACATTTTTCATCAAAGCTTATTTATAAACTTGTAAAGGATGAAAACAGATGTGGGATCCAAACCCGAAGAACTCTCTGGGATTGCACTGACAACAACAGCACATACAAAACTGAGGTACATCTGGAACGAAGATCAAATTGATGCGTACCCTGGTGACATCAATACTCTTGTATGCATATATTGTGAATCGTGGACCTTAACATCTGAGATAGAAAAGAGATTACAGTCCACTGAGATGAGATACTTTTGAAGACTAAAAAACTAGGCACCTCCTACAAAGAGCGTATCACAAATGAAGAAGTTCGGAAGAGAATCAGAAATGTCGTTGAGCCGTACAAAGACCTGTTGACCTTGGTACAGAGACGCAAGCTCAGATGGTATGGCCATGTCATGAGATCATTAGGGTTTGTCAAGACATTCCTGCAAGGCACCGTGCAAGGAGTGAGAAGGAGGGGCAGACAGAGGAAGAGATGGGAGGACAACATCTCAGAATGGACGGGATTGAGGTTAAGGGAGACAACCAGGAGGTCTGAAAACCGAGAAGATTGGAGGATGCTGGTTGCCAGATCACCTGTGGCGCCCCAACGGTCCACAAGACGACGGGATGTATAGAATAGGATAGGAGAAAATATAACCAAAGTCAGAATTGTACGTGAAGACTTTTGCCAGACTGTCTATAAAACTATTATTATTATTATTATTATTATTATTATTATTATTATTATTATTATTATTAGGAGTGCAGGGGTCCATTCTCCGAATGGCTTAAATACGGATAGATAACTAAATGCGATAGACTGGATCATTTGAACATCGTAGCGTTGTCTTTCAGTAGGAGCAATAAATACCATGAAATCGACATCGTTTTTGTTTGAAAGGATCTTGGTGACACTCCTGTGTAATATCAGTTCATGACTTCCCTTCAATGAAGAAATACGACATCACTTCGTCGTTACTTTGTGAGTTAAAGACAAACATTTGCAAAAGCACTTGTAAATTACAAAGAGAATTGATTGCGCAGCGTCGGCTAGAATAGACCGCTGGATTTATCCAAGACGCGTTGGGTGTGAAATGGTGCTCTCACTGCAGAATGATGTCGGGGCGGGGGAATGCACAAAATGAAACCTGACGATATTAGGCCTTAAAAATAAAAAGAGCGTGTCAAATTACTTTGCTTTATTTCACAATGTTAAGCATGCCCACGCCCAAGAACGCATGTCTGTGAACATATCCATGATTTTTTCAGAATTATATTATTAGAGTTATTCCCCAGCAAAGAGTGGACATACATCAGAAATCAATTCACACTACCTTTCCACTTTCTCCTACATTCTTCTTGAGACGCACAAAATAATAGCTCTTATCAAAAGACAGCCTTGACATTAAATTTGCTATTTTCAAGAACAGACGCATTCGATAAAGAGAAAGCACTTGTGTGTATATCGTACGAACGCACTCGTTTGTGCTGTTTCGCGTTCGACCATTTGCCGTGGCTATTGATTTTGTGAAGCACTGATTTGCTTTGTGTTTACTCAGTCGTTGACATTTTACAGTTCTATTTGCGTAGCCAGCGGCCGTGCTCTGAAGGTGAGCACAGCGCGACGTGTGCTCCATCTTCTTTGCGAGTTTGTTTTTCTTCTTCTTAGTTTTGCCAATATTATATTATGTAGAGTCAAAAATGAGAGAGAAGAGAAAAATGCTCGCTGTGAAAATCACGTTGACGAGACTGTTGTGGAAATCACGTTGTCGAGACTGTTGTGGAAATCACGTTGACGAGACTGTGGTGGAAATCACGTTGACGAGACTGTTGTGGAAATCACGTTGACGAGACTGTCGTGGAAATCACGTTGACGAGACTGTTGTGGAAATCACGTTGACGAGACCGTCGTGGAAATTACGTTGACGAGACTGTAGTTTTGGATTTGTCGTGGAAATAACGTTGGCGAGAATGTCGTTGTGGGCTTATTGTGAAAATCGCGTCGTTTTG
Source organism: Bullina lineata (assembly GCA_039654405.1). NCBI lineage: Eukaryota > Metazoa > Mollusca > Gastropoda > Bullinidae > Bullina > Bullina lineata. The sequence goes on along the minus strand of JBDFRD010026211.1, from coordinate 2,579 downwards.
TTTTGTTTTTGGGGAAAACAGGTGGTAATTTTCATTATTTGTGATGTCTTCCCTTCGTTGATGGGATAAACAAGATGAGTTTCAGAACGGCCTGGCATATTATTATTATTGGCACACTCAAGGACGCTGTCAGCATTAACGATCTCTTTTTTTGGTTTGCGAGACAGCGGATGTCTCAACCAGCGGAATTGTATTATTGATAATGTCATTGAATACGCAAGGAAATCGTTGGCCTTCGCAGCCACGATTGTTATAATCACAACCAAATGCACTTGTTCGAAGTTTGCTCGACAAACTTGTCAAGCATCTAATCTCAGTGTACAGTAAACACCATTTTACGGTTTGATTGTGAAAACGTGTTTTTTCTTGCTTTTTAACAAGTTCTTGTGAGCTTCAAAGACTTTTGTTTAACCTTAGCAAAATTAAAATCTCTTTAGAAGTGCCGAGTTGCCTACTTACTGAACGATTGATGCATGCACTTTTGACGTCGCTGTACATCTATTTAAGTAGAGACAGAGCGTCTTGTCTCCTCTCTCTGAGAGTTATACAAATGGAACCATGTCATTGTATTATTTGAAGTGCAATCACAAATAAAAGGAGCTGTCCCGAAGAATACAAAGACAATCCCAGATGTGTCGACAATTGCTGTGTTCAAGGGGAACATCAAGAAATTGAGTGTTCACAACAATTGCAACAACAAAAACAGCAACAACAACAAAAACAGCAACAACAACAACAATCACACCGAAGGAAAAAAGAAAAAGATAAAGAATCAACTTAGCTGAGATCCATCTTTTCCTTCTTTTTTTCCTTCGGTGTGATTGTTGTTGATGCTGATGTTGTGGTTGTTGTTGCTGTTGTTGTTGTTAATACTCTTTTTCTTGTCTTTGTATTCTTCGGGACAGCTCCATTTATTTGTGACTGCATTTATATTGTTCAGATTCCCTGCAGCCTTTCCGCTTTTTTTTGCATTCATTATGTATTATTTGCCACGTTTTAGTTTTTCGCACACGGCTTGACGACTTAAACTAAAATACAACATTTAGTTCCCTTAGTGACGCCGGGGACAGAGGATTCAAAATCGTAAACACGTTCATAAACAGGATGACGCATGTCTTTCTTCTCGCCTATGCCGTCAAGGAATTCGTTTGTCACGGGTTATTTCTGGTTATTGCTCCCTCGTAACCTGCTATATTTACCTCTTTCCAACGCTTTTCGAACGACTCTGGCATTTGTGAGGTTTCCGACAAAGCCTCCAGTGTTTATCCAATGCTATATTTCTGGTTCACAAACTATTAGAATGCCATTTTTACATCGATGTTTTAAGCCAAGAAAATAATATTTAGAGAGCCGATTCAAGAAATTATTGCAAAAGGAATAGAAACGTCTTTCTGTCTTGTTTCTAAAGTTGTTATCCAATTTGGCTGGAGTTGATGATCGACGTGACCCCATTCAGTACTTCAAAAACTACCATGCCCCCCCCCCCACCCTCACTCCCTACCCCCTAAAAAACTAGCAAAACAAACAAATAAAAACAAAAACAAAACAAAAACACCACCACCACCTTTATAAAGCTTTGGAAACTACTACTATGTTTCAATTTCACAGGCGACCTATATCACATTTTATTTTAATTGAAAATGGTTATTATTAAGATTTATTAATGTTTATTGATTGATTTAATCATTTATTTTAATGAGAAGCGTGTACCAGGGTTAACATACAGACAGACCCTCTATGACCCCTCGGAAACCGGGTCATGACTCCCACCAAGGCCATGGGGTCACGGAGGTCTTGGGGTCACTAAGGTCATGGGGGGTCACGACAGTCATGACCCACAGTTTGGAAAACACTGTGCAAAGATTTTGTTCTTACGCTGCTAGTGTTGTTGCTGTTGCTGTTGCTTACGATGTCGGTATTACCACTGTTATCATTACTGTTGTTTGTTACTCTACTGCTGATGCTTCTGCCCTTGATAATGATGATGCTGATGTTGACTTCAGCATAATGATAGATTAGTTTCAGTCTGTGATCCATTATGTTGATTGTGGTGGCAAAGACGATTATGATAATACAATGAATTGTAAACTCTGAAGACGAACTACGTTATATGTTAACAAATTCAGGCTATCCAGTATAACTGAAACTACAAAGTATTGACATGTTGCTGATGCTGCTGCTACTGTAGTTTCCGTTATTTTTAATGCTACTGTTGTGCTGTTGATGCTCTTATTTCTACTGCTGTTGCTGTGCTGTTGCTGCTGCTGCTCCTGGTGATGATTTATAAGATACAATTTTCATATTCAACTACAACAAATACTACGGACATATGGGCATACGCCTCTTACGAGGAAAAATATTAATAGACAAATACGTGAGAACCACACACACACACACACACACACACACACACACACACACACACACACACACACACACACACACACACACTCTATCTCTCTCTCTCTTTCTGTTTCTGTCTGTCTGTCTGTCTGAATGTCTCTCTCTCTCTCTCTCTCTCTCTCTCTCTCTCTCTCTCTCTCTCTCTCACACACTCACACACACACACACACACCCTC
>JBDFRD010026100.1:0-11467 GCA_039654405.1 Bullina lineata | reverse complement strand
TTTCTTTCATCACACAAGTACATGCATCTTTCTTTCATCACACAAGTACATGCATCTTTCTTTCATCACACAAGTACATGCATCTTTCTTTCATCACACAAGTACTTTCATGCATCAATACAATTCAGCAACAGGTCACCGACTTGTTGAAACAGTGTGTGCTGAAACCTGAAACATTTACACAGCAACCGCACAAGCAGTCGAAGAATTCCGTGAAAATTCTTAAAAAAGGTCACACTGAAAGTTAAACCGATGAAAATGGACCAATATTCAAATTCCTTTTTTGCTTACAAGTTTTATCGAAAGGGATTCTAAAAGGTCAAATTCAGAAAGGTAAACGTAAAAATTTGGTTTAAATTATATACAAATGTAATGGATCTCTAGTTCAAATTCTATTTTCATTTTCTTTTTTTCTTCTCTTTTTTCGTTTGTTTCCCCAAGTCCAAAAGTTTGTCTGTAACTGTAATGAATGTTTTCAACACAGGACAGCTTGATCTTTCATAAACACAACGAAGTTTCTATTGTACATCGTACATGTAGATCTATATAATCTTATTAAAAGACTACTTTTTTTCACTTATCCTAAAATTTGAATGTAGATCTGCTTTTTTTCACTTATCCTCAAATTTGAATGTAGACTTTCAGAATTAACAGAAAAACGCAGCCCATTTCGAATTGTTCACCATTCACACCAACTAGTGTTGTCTGTGGGTTCAGCAGACAAAGACATTTCATCATTTAACCCTTTCACTGCCAAATTCACCGATCGATGAAAGTAAATGGAGCACCATTTGCTAATTGCCAACATGAATATTTCAGTCTTTAATGAACATGACACCCACTTCTTTTCTACACTACAATGAAGAAAAAGAACTCTGAATATTTTTTTTTTTTCAATAAAGTTATTGTGTCCGTTTCTTTAAAAACATTTTTTGCTGGCATTCAGTTCTAGTTCTAGTTCTAGGGAGCTGGCAGTGAAAGGGTTAAGGCCAGAACAGAACACGAACATTTCAACAAAGGCCAACATGGACAAAGAACATTTACCATAAAAATCCAGCATTCAGTTCAAAGTTCGAAGTTCAAGGAACAAATTGTACAGAATCACTCGTCTTTGAAACACCAGGCAACTATATATATTCAAAAACATACTCTCTTCCCAGGTCAAAGGTCGGTGACTATGTTAAACAGATTCACCATGACAAGAAGACAGAAAACATGGACAATTACAGTATTCAGTTCACAGGTCAAACTTCCATCAAAATATATTATTAGCATTTACAGTCAACTATGGATACATATTGCATAATTCACTTTTTTTTTTTACATGCACATAATACACATAGTCAATTAACTTCAGGCGTTTTTTCTTAGGTTAATTTGTTCAATGATTTACTGTTGCAGGCAACAAACAAGAAACATACTCACAACGAAACATGACGAAATCTGGTGGAAATAAAATATGCTACAAATTTCAAAGTAGATGTAGATTCTTTCGCCGTTGGGTTTTCTCAGGGTCTTTGTATTTTTCTTTTCTTTTTATAATGAATAAAACTTCATTGCATAGCTAAACACTTTTCATTCCAAGTTTTTCTTCTCCCCCCACCACCTCACCCCAATCTACCCCACCCGTCTTTGTAATTGTTTAAACAGTAGATCTAATACTCATTCAACACGATTTCAAAAATCTAGGCCCCCTGCCCACAAATAATTTTCACTTTGCCGTGTTGAATAAAGACTGCAGTCAGTGACTGTAAAGACATTACATGCAACAAGTTTCGTTTTTTGTTCAAGTCCAAACCTGAAAGTGAAGATGCTGCTCATTACGAAAAGAAAACGAATGGCATTGCATGAAGAACTGTCTGCATAAGGAGAATTATCGAAAGGCACATGGTTGGTCACTTTGACAGTAAAGAAACTCAGATAGAAGATGGCTCTTTGACAGTAAAGAAATCAGATAGAAGATGGCTCTTTGACAGTAAAGAAACTCAGATAGAAAATGTCTTTTTGACAGTAAAGAAACTCAGATAGAAAATGGCTCTTTGACAGTAAAGAAACTCAGATAGAAAATGGCTCTTTGACAGTAAAGAAACTCAGATAGAAAAAGGCTCTTTGACAGTAAAGAAACTTAGATAGAAAATGTCTTTATGACAGAGAAGAAAGCTGCAGGGAAGCTGAAAAATGCAAAGTAGCAAACACGACCAAATGAATCTATCCCGTAGAAATACGCAAAGACAAACCGACGTTTCGACAAATTCTGTCTTCGAAGGGAACAAAAGACTGTCACATAAAAGGAGAAGAGAAGAAGGAAAAGAATAAGATTGTCGAAAAGAAGGAAAAGAATAAGCTTGTCGAAAAGAAGGAAAAGAATAAGATTGTCGAAAAGAAGGAAAAGAATAAGATTGTCGAAGAGAAGGAAAAGAATAAGATTGTCGAAAAGAAGGAAAAGAATAAGATTGTCGAAAAGAAGGAAAAGAATAAGATTGTCGAAAGGTCTTCCTAAGGCACATCAGTGAGACACAGCTTCAGGCTTTCAGTGTGTCTTCAGATTCTTCCCAGATTAACAAAATCTTCTACTAGTATTTGTCTGTGGTATTCTTACTTGCATGTGATCTGAATGGAAGGACTGGAACCCTATCCACTCAACAAACCAACTCACAGTCTCAGGCTGGCTTATGGAGACAAAGTGTCGGAAAGTTGGAGAAAGACAAGACAAGACAAAGTGTCGGAAAGTTGGAGAAAGACAAGACAAGACAAGATGAATTGTCAAAAAGTTGGAGAAAAACAAAATAGATAAGACAAGACAAAACAAGACAATGCGAAATGAGAACAGGATTTATCTTAAACACCAGTGCCCTCAAAGTCACGAATCTTCGTTACTGCCAGTTTTCCTTTCAGTAATTCATAATCAATAATCAATCAATAAATATCAGGCATTTAAGAACATACAAAGAGGTAACTTGCAACATTTAGTTACCGAAAAAAAAAATTAAAAAAAGATTCGCAAACTACCCTGTTGGAATACAACAACGAACAAGGCTTGAGTTACGCATAGAGCTGGTGCCGAGTTCATTACGAGGCAAGGGGAGAACTTGGTTCCATTCCCTCAACAAGTGAAAGCATTTGAGGATGTGGGAAGTTTCGGAAAAGATCAAAACCAACCACAACAACACCAGCATGTGCTTTTCTGTGCCAGGCGTGAGGGGAGCATGAAGTAAGGCTACAAGTCACAAAACAAAAATAAAAACAAAACAAAAAAGTTTTCTCATTCAGTAATTTCAACAAGAATGAAAAAAAAAGTAAAGTTCCTTCAAGGCCTATAAGGCCCATAGAGCCGGAGCTTATCCCGGTTTTGGTAACGTGAAGCGGAACAGATTATTTTTACTTCATTTCCTAAACAGGACGCTAGTCTGTCGTAGGTTTACTTCCCCAGCAGAATATGTCTACATCAAATTCGCACCTGGGTAGGGAGAAGAAAAATGGTGTAAATTGTCTTTCCCAAGGACATAACACTGTCACTCCCAGATTCGAACCCTGGACCCTTGGATTAGGAGTCCAACGCTTTAACCACTCGGCCACCGTACCACCTAAGAATTGAAAACATGCAAACAAATATGAGTTGTCTCAAGGCAAGAAAAGGATTCAGGGTAGGTAGGTAGGTAGGTGTGTATTTGTGTGCGTGCATGTGTGTGTGTGTGTGTGGGGGGGGGGGAGGACAAAACAAGGCATTGAAACACGAACAAGTCAACAACGCCAGAACAAAAATGCATAGAGGCAGAAAAAGAAGTGTTCAGCTGAAATGAACCATCAACCATATCACAATTTTGATTATGCATCAACAAATATTGTATAGTACACAAGCAGGTATAACCCTAACAGACAACACATTCGCATAGAAACAAGGGCATAGTATGATACAGTGCCCTGCACTAGATCGAATGCACTTGCACGAACTGAGAACCTCGTCTCTATCCACGAACTGGCATGGAGAAAATGCAGGCTAGGGCTTGATCAGACATGCCAACCCCATTTGAGGTTTGGGGTAATCACGAGCTGAACTCACAGTAAATGAAGACCTAATAGATTAATTTTACCGCGTAAAAGGATAACGCCAGAGAACAAAGAACTCAACGGCAATGGGATTTAAAAGCGTATATCCTCGATGTAATTTGGTTGCAATTGCCCTAAACCGTAATTTCTGACGGCTCCCCGTAATTTCTGACGGCTCTCCGTAAAGTTGGCATATCTGTAGCATTTGAACTCCCTGAAGCCTAAGCTGCCATCAACACCAGGAGACTACGGATTTAGGTTTGGTTTTTTTTTTTGTTTTTTTTTAATTTGTATAAAATTAAAATTCACATTTCATGCTAGCTAAATGAATTTTGGCTCACAAATAAGTTCAGTTCTTAAAGGTTCCTTTTGCGAAACAGAAAATTTTGATCCTGTTGGAGATTATGATGACTTCATTTCAGAACTGGATAGACCAAAACACATAATACTATTAGGTTTAAAAAAAAGAAGAAGAAAAAGGTCACAGCCATTTCCCTGCCCATGCAAACCATGAGTGTTGGTTTCCCTTTCTCTTGGATTCTACGAGGGTCATCTCAGAATAAAGCAGACTAGGTTAGTGGCCACACTGAAAACATCCCATAGCTCAAAAAACATCTCAGGTAAAAACTTCAGTTTCCATAGTATCCAGCCCACAGCTTATTGGTGTACAGCCTCTAATCAGCCCCCACTGAGCCCATCGGTGGGCTTGCCCTTATGTCACTACTAATCTGGGTCACATATGTGTCAGCCCCCACTCAGCCCATCCGTGGGCTTGCCTTTATGTCACTACTAATCTGGGTCACATATGTGTCAGCCCCCACTGAGCCCATCCGTGGGCTTGCCCTTATGTCACTACTAATCTGGGTCACATATGTGTCAGCCCCCACTGAGCCCATCCGTGGGCTTGCCCTTACGTCACTACTAATCTGGGTCACATATATGTCCATGGATACGAGGGTATCTCAGTAAGTTTTGCACAGAAACAGCGCAGGGCACCAGCAGTTATTGCTTGAAGAGTCAACACGAACAAGGGAGCAAGGGAGTAACATGGGGAGGCTCTTTGCACATCAGGACTGGGGGAAACGGGAGGAGGGGGAGAGAGAAGCTTCTGGCCTTATTCTTGTCCTCACCTTTCTTTTCTACTTTGCAGCAGCTGGGAACGAAGCAAGTTATTGCTGTCGCTTTCATAATTCTGTAATTATTCATTTTGGGACGATTACGCTGATAACAAGCTCCTCAAGATTTCTAAACTTTTCTCCATTTCAACATTTTCTCCGTCAGAATTTAAAAAATCAACGTCTGCTAATCTCAATATTAAATTTATTAATACAAACATTTTTCTTCTCTTTTTTCTCTCTTTACACATCGGGAGAACGTAAAAAAAAAAAAAAGAGAGAGAGAGATGCTTCCAAAACTGAAACCACAGACAGGAATTACGGTATTCATAGAATACAAAGAGCCTCCTTCACAGTTGTTCATAATCATAAAGTGCACGTAATATCACAAAAGAAAACAAATGCTTAAACAACAAATGTGCCAGTTATCCACGAGCATGAAATGATGAGGAGAGAAGTGCCTCTTGTTTCATACACTGACCAAAAATTAACAACAATCAAAGAAACAAAGAAACAAATTAAAACCAGACCTTGGATCATGTTCAACTGGGTCCACTCTCATGCCATTTTCACATTAACATTAAATTAAAACAACATCGTAAGCATGTGAAAATCTCTTCGACTCTTTCCCCTCTCACAATCATTCCCAAAAAGCCATCAACATTATAATAAATATTATAATATATATATTTTTATATGTAAAGTAACCCCCTCTCAAACAGAAAATGCAATAAAGCAAAACAAACACTTGTGCTCAAAACTTGATCAATACTCTGAAATCTTTCTCGAGCTTTACTATCAGCGACCTCAAACGTATGGCCTTGACCTTCCCGTTTCAACGTGACTGGGCACATAACGATGTGACTGGGCACATAACGTTGTGGCTGGGCACATAACGAACGCATACGGCCACAAGCAGAGAACGGTAGCCTTTTTCTATTCATGGCCCAGGCAACAAGAGTTAAATTCATGTGCATGTAGGTCGCTCACCAGCTCAACTCACACGTCACAGAAACAAGATTCAACACCGGCTCAACTCTCACCTCCTGCTGAACTCTGACCTTGTGCTACAGTCGAGAAATGCATCCAACCTCATCCTGGACTCAGCTCAGCCAGCACGACGCGTCTCTACTTCATCCTCGTCTTTACTCACTCTGATCCACAAGGAATTCTAAGCAAACGTCTCGGACAATTCTCATGCATTTGCTGTTCACTGACAAAAATTGTCATGGTATTTGCTGCTAATATGATCTTCTTCCAAATACAGTGGAATCCTGATATAACGAAATCCATGGGGCCAAGACATCTGTTTCTTTATATCAGAAGGGAAGTAAATATAAGGCATAAAGCGTCGTTGAATGCTTATAACACACTGCTCATCCCGTCAGGAAGACAGAGAAAGGTTTTTTTCACTCCATCGGCGGGGGAAAATCACTTCGTTATAAGCGAATTCGGGCAATTGGCATTTCGCTATTTCAGCACTTCAATTAGTAGGAATAAAGAGGATGTGAAACAGGACTTGGCCTTCGTTTCTTTACAACCAAAATTTCGTAATATCAAGATTCCACTGTACTGTCCCAGACATGCCAACCCTTCTTGAGGCTTGGAGTAATCATGAGCTGAACTCGCAGTAAAATGAGGACCCAAAAGAGTAATTTTACCGCATACAAGGATAACGCCATAGAATGAAGAATGCAATGGCAATGAGATTTAAAAGCATATATTCATTGCGTCCTTGACATAATCTGGCCATAATTGCCCATAAACCGTAATTTCTGACAGCTTCCCATAAAGTTAGCATGTCTGCTACAAGTCTATGTTCTTCCTCACCTCTCCCTGCTTCACAACAAGTCCTTGGTTTAATGTCTGGATCATTCCCTTGACCATCTCCATCTGCTCCAGCTGGTCAGTCTCTCGGGCAGTCAGTGCATCCAACACCTGGCAGCGCTGGTCAAGCTGCTCCTGAATAGCCTTCATCTGAAGCAGGTCAAATCAGGTACATGACACGGTAAGCTCATATTTTGTAAAGAAGTAGTTAAGTTCCTTCAAGGCCAATTAGCTCCACAGAGCCGGTTTCGATAGTGTGAAGCAGAACAGATGATTTTTAAATCATTTCCTATATTTACTTCCCTATCAGAATATGCTGGTACTCAATACGCATTGGGTGGGGAGAGGAAAAATGGTGTAAAGTGTCTTTTCCAAGGACACAACACGGTCACCTCCTGAATTCAAACACTGGACCCTTGGATTAGGAATCCAATGCTCTAACCATTCGGCCACCGCGCCACCTTCATGCTCATATTTTGAGTTATCCAATTTTTTTAACTTTTTATTCAAACTCATTCTCTTTCAACACTCCAATTTTTAGTTTGTATTTCTTCATAAGTATTTTCAAGCCATAACGATGAAGGCAAAAAAAAACTGCCCATACATGCAAACACAAGAATCGTAGGTTTTTCAGACTTCTTATGCTTCAATTTTTACTATTTCTTTCCAAATAAAGTAATCTCAAACTATTTTCACATCACTTATCATCATAGGTACTACATTCTCTGCTTTTATGAAGAAGATGGAAATCCCACAATAAGACAGAGACAAGAAAATATGCAGTCTGAAATGTAAGTTTTAATAAGCTTTCTGCTTCTGACCCACTTTATTTTTTTTACCTGTACCTAGGCCTGCCCCATTACTCATCCCCCCGTGCCCCCAATGTCACTTCCAAGGTAAACATTAAATTATCCAACAAAACTAAACAAATGAATTTTTAAAAAGAAAAAAAAGCAAGAAAACAACCACTCATAACTTCCCATCCTGTCGAATATTTAATGAGCAAGCAATCCATAACTTCCCATCCAATCGAATATTTAATGAGCAAGCGAGCCATAACTTCCCATCCAGTCGAATATTTAACTCATTCCATCCGAATCGCTGCACTCTGCATCACCGCTGATTCCGAACAATACAAATACCGCACTGTGCATCACTATCTTTGACTGTGTAGAGCCCCTATATAAAAGGACATGTGTAGCAATTTTCCGCCACAAATTCTAGCTGTGTTGTATTGGTAAAATCCCTCCGTATGGAATGAGTTAATGAACAAGTGAGGACGTACCTGCTGCTCCAACTCCGCCTGAGCTCGTTGTTGGTAGGCCAGCTCCGACTGTGTCTGGTGGAGTTTGGCCTCCGTGTCGTTGTGCTGTGAAGTCAGCTGGAGAATCTGCCCATCTTTCTTCTCCACCTCCGCCTCCAGTTTGTCCAGGCTTTGTTTCTGATGCACAGTACATGAATGAGAAATGAACAGGGGGGAGAATTAAATATCTGCTTGTGATTTACATAATATAAAAATGAATAATAGGTAGTTATGGTATTTTTATGGTAACTTCACTCTCTTATTTTGAATTAGAGTGAGGTGGTGTTTACAAAACCTCAAAACAAAAGGAAATTTCAATATATTACTCTTAGTTCAGAACAAAAGGAAATTTCTATATATTACTCTTAGTACAAAAAAAAGGAAATTTCTATATATCACTCTTAGTTCACAACAAAAGGAAATTTCAATATATTACTCTTAGTTCACAACAAAAGGAAATTTCAATATATTACTCTTAGTTCACAACAAAAGGAGCATTCCACTGAAAATTTCTATATATTACTCTTAGTTCAGAACAATCTGCATTCTGTTCACAAACACTAGCCTTGAATTTGATGCACAGACCTGTGTCAGACTTGACCCCAAATTCTGTTCCCGACTCTTGGTTTGGGCGGATCTTAGTTGAAGTTTGACATCTTCCAGCTCTGCTTCCACCTGCAGTTTCTGTGTGTTGAGGCTTGCAGCACGTTCAGATTGGTAACGAAGATCTTCTTTAAGGCTTGCAACCTGTATGTACCACAGCAAGTAAACTTGATAAAATTTTTTTTAATGATTTTTATTTTGTCTAAGAACGAAAGAAGATTAATCAAATCATTTATCAACATATCTTTCGGATATTCTTTCCCCTTTTTCCCTCTGAAAAAGCAGTTATCAACAATATTATTAACTATTCTCAAAAAATGTCTTATTCTTTACTTACAAATAATTAATTTGATACAGTTTGCCAAAAGTCATACACAGTAAACACGGTGACATGAAATCCACCTTTTAACTTTATTTATCTCTAAACAAAAGAATAAGAAGATCATGATCAAGCAGAAAGAAACATATCCAACTAAAAATCCTTTCCTATTATATTTCTGAACAACCTACTGACAGTAAAGTACTGTAAAGTACAGATCCTTTTAAAGCCAATGAGGCCCATAGAGCAGGAGCTTATCTCGGTTTAAGTTGCGTGAAGCGGAACAGATGATTTTTACTTCATCTCCTAGATAGGACGCTAGTCTGTCGTAACCTACTGACATGAGACATCAAGTGAGAAGACTTCTGTGTTTACCTCCGACATGAGAGACTGGATTTTCTGTTGCCTGATCTGATCGTCAGCCACAGTGACTGCTGGACTAGTCCTGGCCCTCTGGAGCTCAGTGAAGGTGTCGGCCAGCTCCTTGTCCCTAGATGCTATTTGACTGCGTAGTGTGTCGATCTCAGACTGTGAGACTTTGTTCTTTCTAGACAGCGTGCTCAGCCGGGATTCCAAAGCAGCAATCTCTTCTTGCTTGGTTTCTATTTGAGCTGAAAAAGAAATGCCAAAGATTTTCATCTGTTCTCTCTCATTTTAAAGAAAAAAAAAGCCGATTATAAAAATCTTTCTTTCCATATATTTTTCATGGCTTCCTTTCAAACTGAAAAGTAAATATATAAATAAGATGTGTATGAGTATTTTGAATTTTCCACATCCAAAAACATCAACATCCAGACATTTATCTATGCAATATTACTTTCAGAAGCTGTAACCCATAATTGTCACAAGAAAATCATTATAATGGACACTGCACTAGTTGACTTCAATTCTAGCAGACATGGGCAAGCGCCCACACCTTGGTCAAGTCAGCTCTTTGTAGCCACAATGATAGTCAGTTTCTACACTATCCAGCCTGTTTCAGTTTTTGGTGATGATGGTCTTGGAGTGTCCGTTTGTGGTCCGAGACAAATTTCATTTAGTTTCATTCTATCCACTGTAGTCAGTTGACCTTTGCACCAATTCCCCTTCTAGATCGTAATACTATAAACATTCTCAAAGAGAGTATAGCTACCACGAGAAATGTTACTTGTTTTTTCTAAAATACTTGATTTCCACACCACAGACCTTTCTCTAAACAGTTCTCCTCGCAGTGCCCCAGGCTTGCATGTACATAGACAGATAGATAACATAATCAGTGCTTGCGTTATCTCACATTTAACATTACCTACAGAGCACCCACCTTGACTGTCAATGTGAGCATTTGGTCGTCCCTCCATCTGACCAGGTGTGGTGGCTAAGCCTTGCCTCAACGTGTCATTCTCTGCTCTCAGGGCATCCATCAAATCCTGCAAAGTCTGTAGTCGACCAAAGGCGTCATGTCTTTCTCTCACGAGTTCTGCCAGTTGCCTGGAAGATAGAAATAAAGAAAAATGCTTAAAAATGTTTTGACCTTTTCATATCACACTATAAGACTATCGTGCAGCGTGTTGCACGCGCAATAGTTTGGGACTGTGAGCAGTGCAATGAGAAAAGGTTGAAAGCAGCAGCAAAACCCTAAGGTAATGCATAGCTGCCAACATTGGAAAATCAAAACAAGGAACACGGAACGGTTGGCAGCTATGGTAATGGATCCTCTCCATAGTGAAAACATAAGGCATGCTTTTTTTCACCCCATAAAATATCAGCTAAAATAGTTTTCTACTGCATTAAAAGTTTCTCAATAAACATTTCTGTATTCATAGTCAGATGAATACAAACACAAGAAGCTGACAAAGCATTAAGAAAGACAAACTCTTACTGCTTGTATGTTTGCTCTGCAGTAATCTTCTCAGCACTGATGTCTTCAAACTTCTCCTCTGTATGCTGCATCTTCGTCTCGTACTCCTCCTTCATGGCAACGACAGTCTGGGACACAAGTACAGCATTTAATTTGACTTTGAGCTGATGCAAATGGAACAATATAGAACAATATGAAACAGCCAAGAATTGGGAAGAAAATAATAACATAATAGAATTATTCATTTTTATAAAACCTGGATAAATGGCTTTTCTATCATTTAAAACACAAGTGCGTATGAAATACCACAAGAAGAACTTAATCATTGAACTAGCTTGCTATTTAACAAGAAAGCTGAAGACATTCATTTTTTAATGTCCTTGTTTTTTTTTTTACACAAAGAAATCAAATCTAAA
>JBDFRD010025989.1:0-15332 GCA_039654405.1 Bullina lineata | reverse complement strand
TTCTTCTTCTTCTTCTTCTTCTTCTTCTTCTTCTTCTTCTTCTTCTTCTTCTTCTTCTTCTTCTTCTTCTTCCTCAAAATAGCAACAAATAAACAACAACTGGTCGTATGTATGCGCTGCCCTAATATGTAATTCATTCGCACTAATCGGTTTCCAGAGTTCAAAACTGAACTGCCATTCCAAATAAAACAGAGCATTTTCTTGTTTATTTTACTTCAAAGAGGTTAGTCTAGTTTAAGAATTTCACCACATCATATGTAACATACGCATGACATGTGGTGACCCATTAATAAAAACGTGCAACTAATTGTTGTGTTTTGTGACGGCCTTATGTTTTCAGAATTGGTACTCAAATGTGTGTCTAACGAATGTGTCTCAGTTCTCGTATTTCCCGGGACACAAACCATTGACTCATCTTCAAAGGAAGAGAGTGAAGCAGATTAGGAGAACTAAGTGGATAATAGAAAGGCTACGAAGTCATAAAACTAAATAATAATGAACAGCGAGAGAAGCAGAAGAAATAAAAGGAATTGTAAAAAGGGGTGTTGACATGAAGCTTAACATCTAATCCGAAATCGTACACGTAATAAGCTATCACCGATCACCAATCACCGATCCCGTACCCGCGCTGGTCGTTGGGGCACCACACTGATGAGTGCACAACAATTCGTTTCCATTTGGAATAAGTAAGGTATGAGCTTCAAAAAGCAAGGACGTCACAGAACAAGGCCGAACGTGTCAACAATTAAAGGAACAAGTAAAGAAAAATAGCAGTGTGTTGCAATCTACCTTTGGGAACAATGGCAAGATCTGGTTTCGTTTTGTTTAGCTATTTTAGTTGAAGTCTTCAATTTTCTTATTTTCTCTGCACCATCGCCTATTACATGTACATGTGTTGAGATCATATCTTAATTTCACTTTCTTTTTACAAGTATTTTTGGCACTGAATCACTTCACATGTCTTTTTCATGTTTGAAGTTCATTATCGAATGTGTAAAGATAACATTGTTTTCATTATTTTTAGAATGCTTATTACGGATTTATGACTTTATTTTGGTTCAAAATAAACTGATAAGAAAAGACTAAATGCAATACATTTTTATATTGTCTTATCCACTGCCCGGACATCGTAGTTTTTAATACATTATGTAAGGGAGGTAATAGTGAATACACAAAAAACAAACAAACACAGAAAAGGATTAAGGAATCCAGTAGGTCTAATTAGTAGCCTACATGATTGGTAGATCTATCTAGATCTAGGTCTAGATCTACTTTTGCCGGTATTTTTGTTTTTAATGTGTGACGTGTTTGTCCTATCATACTGTTACTCAGCTGCTATTTACCATTTTTAGTTTGGAGGGGGGAGGAGATACTTAAAGATGGACCGGTTTTCATGGTGCGATGGAAGTTTGCATCCAGAAGAGAAACTTGTAGAGCAACAGTCTGGAGTTGCTGTGTACGATGGACAAGACAAGGTAAAAGATAAGTTTGATGCTATGAACTAAGGGCTAGCCTGTACATGATTTATATTTATGGTATAGTCCAGTAAGTGTAATATGCATAAATCTAAATCTAGATCTGTTCTATACATGACACTTACTGGACTAAATATAAAGAATGTAGATCTAGAGAGTTTCCATCATTTTGTCCTCAACCCTTTCCTATTATAATAAAAAAATAATTTGTTGTCTCAACTGGCCTTTGCTGATCGTTGGCACCAGGTGTGAATCAACACACATTTTTGGGGAAGATATTGATATGGCTCTTCTAGTTTGTACAGACCATCAGCAGCTATTGTGCTGCTTTGCCTGGGAAACCTCTTTGAAACAATGCTTTCCCCAGAGGCGCTGTACCTTTCTTAATCGTTCTAGTTTTATTCCAAAGGAATGCATTTAGAACTAGTCTGACCTGCACAGAGCGAGATTTTCATGGGTAGAATTTTGAAATTTTGACATTTTGCCCAGACAGTGGCACTTTCACAGAAAAAATCCTGCCACTTCCGGGAATCGAGCTTGGACCCATGTTCTCAAAAAGTGAACGTCTTACCAGCTGAACTATTCTGCCCGCTTGGAAAGATAACAGGCTTTGAATTATAACAATGATCCAGTTCATGTGAGATTATTTAAGTTATAATGCATCCACCCTCTTTGAGTGATTGTCCCCACTGTAAGGTTCAGATCCTCATCCTTTCACATGGCTTTATCATCTGTACAAGTGACTCATAATGCCACATTTCTTCTTTGTCATTGATAATACCACGTGTGCATGTATTACTATTTTATCAACAGACTGCATTTAACATTGGACTTCTTATGCTGACTACTCATCGAGTTCTTTGGCGGGATCAAAGAAATAGGGTAAGAAAGACTGTTTTCATGTAATCACAAATTACATTGTTTCTTGATAGAGTATAATTATTGTAGAATTATCAGCAGACACGGATCATAAAAGATAAGGAAAGCACAACTTGCGAAGACAAAAGTTTACGCACATGCATTGTAATGTGATTGTCCTTTACTGGTTAAAGGAATACAGATATTGAACTAGCTTTTATTGCACTATTATGTGACATTGAAACCAAAGTGTGAGTGGTAGAGCTGTGGTGAACATTCACAGATTACCAGGGTAGGACGTAGCTTTTCAAAAAGATACAGATGAAACTGTTTTTAAACACAAACAAACAACTTTTCAAAAACAAACAATTATGATATAAAGCATGCGAAAATGTGCAAAGAAGCTGGAAAGTTCAGAAAGCTAATCTGAGTAATCTGACATTTAATAATAGCATTAAAAAGAACAATTGTTGGATATTTCTCGAGTGATCACATAAAAGATTGAAAGCTAAAGTGAAAGACAACACTCATCACTCATGAAATAGGAGAAACAGAAGAAAAGAAAAGAGTAAATGAAAGTGGGTAATGGAAGAGAAAATGCGAACAAATTTCTTAGAATAAGAAAAAAGATGTAAAAGTACAAAATATGACTAACGCTCTGAATGATGTAAAATAAAATACAATAATGTTTACTAAATATAAAAAATTTTTTCATCAAATGATGCTGGGAAGTGTGTACAAATGTGGAGACGAGGCTTTTAAAAACTGTACCATGTATATGTTGACTTTTGTATGTTTTTTACTCTTTGCTCTCCTTCTCCAGAACTGTGTGATAAGTTTACCATTATCAAGTGTGCAGGGGCTGGATGAACAGGCTTCAGGATTTACTAAAAGGTTTGTGGTCATGTACTCTTGAGAACTTATTGTGTGTCTCACATCTGATGTGATTTATACACATGTAGATTCAGTCAATCACACACAACTCCGTTCATGGTGATAATAAAACATTTAATTTATTCATGGTCACGTTTTAAAAGCTTTAACTCAGAGGAGCCTATGTCTATTTATAAAAATATATATGTGAGTGTATCTTGGCTACATTTATAGATGTGGGTTTTTTTTTCTAATCAACACCTGCAGTAGCCTAATTTTTTCCTAAAGTGTACAGTTAAAGAAAGTTAATTGAGTAATATTTTTAATATTAATTTTGCTTCCAGTGCAAAAGTTATCTTGCGGTTGGCTCCATCCTCCGTGAGTCGCGCCCCAGGGCCTGTCACACACAGCTCCTACGACTATGTGAGATTTTCATTCCGGGAACTGGGTCAGCAAGAGGTTTGGTTTGTTGTTTGTGACTTTTGTTCAAATTCCATTATTTTTTGTTTTATATACTGTGTAGTTAATATATTGTGTTTTCAGCGCACATCTCTATTTTTCTACTTCTGCTATTCAGGATATGGAAAAGTGACTCTTATAATTTTTATGAGGACAGGTACATCTTTAGATGTGATTAAGTGAGTCTTTAAGCTTTTGCCTTTGTACTATGTTTGGAATTTCTCAAGTTGAAAGTGATTTTGTACATTACAGAGGCATGTTCTCCAAACTAAAAGTTAAACTTGTCTGACATATTCAACAATCAAAATCTTTTAAATTGTTTGTTCACACTGTTTTGACAATGATATTATCCCCGCAGACTCTCATCTTCGAACTTTTCTGTCTCTAGTTTTATCGTAGCCTGAAGGAAACATTAGCAAAGAAGAGTTGGGACACACAGGTCAATGCAGGAGCATCAACATCTTCATCCAGGAACACTGCTGGATTGGTGAGGACACTTTTTTTTTTCATTAATTACTGTTAAATTTCATGGGAAGTTCAGTATTATGTTTTCCTTATGCTCATTTTCTTCTCTCATACCTACACTTTTTCCTCCTTGTGCATTAATGGCATTCTCTTCATTTTACCAAAAACTTCCTAAATATTGTGGTGCTTTCCTAAATATAAAGTAGTTTTTTGCACTTCTGTGGCAAAAATTGTCTTAAATTTTAATTTATTAAAAATATATTTTGACCCCTTGCATCATTTCAAATTAGCATTTTTGTCAAACTTCTTTCCTGTGAGTATTTTAAACTGCTTTCTTGATAATTAGCACAACAGTTAGTGAAGTTTCTATACCAAATATAGTTAGCTTTTTTTTAATTGTCCAATTTTTTTTTCCAAACAGATGCCTAAGCAGAGAGCAGCAGGCATTGTTGGGATTGAGCGTTCCATTAATCAGAAGAATAAAGAGACAAACAAGAATATTTCCCAGGCCTTTCACGATTTGCAGAATTTGATGGACAAAGTATGTCTGAGCTTTAGCCTGTCTTTCTAGATGTTTTCCATAGTAGATAAAAGGACATTTGATGAAGGAGATAAAAGTTAAAAGTTCCTTCAAGGACTGTAAGGTCGGTCCAAAGAGCAATCTTGGATTGAATAACTCAAAGCAGAATAGACAATACTAGATAAAATAATCTCTTCCAGCCAGGATACTGTAATCATTATGTACTCTATAGAATGTGCTGCTGGTACATAACTGATAGACTACCTATGTGAGGAAAAAAATAGTAGTGAAACTTATTTTACTAATGGCACAAGGCCAGGCCCGGCTCAGCACCATTAATCCATCAATTCACTTTCATATGAGATTCTTCCATAAAAGAAATATCAAACGTTGTTAGAATACAAGTCACTTATGAGTCATACAATCAATCTCAAAATACAGTCATGAAGTTAGTAGGCCCTACATTTTGACATTTTTCAACTTCCACTTAAGTGACAACTTAAAAGAACATAATAAAAACAGTAATGATTATCAAATGAACTGTTACTGTTAGGTTAGAAATTAGAAAAGAAAGAAACGCGATGAAAGAAAATTATAGCAGTGTAGCCAGTGTCTTTACATAGAAAAATATCCTTGGGAACTTTGGAAATGGTTACAGTGGCCATAGCTGTGTAATTTCAAAGTTTCCAAGCAATTCTCTAGAAAATGAGTAGTTTCAAGTGAGAGACTCAAAAAAAAAAATCATTTAAAATTCGTTTTTATTCATTCAATTGACAGTATGATAAGCATGTCTTCTTGTCTTGAGATACTAGTATCTTCATTTTCCACCCAATCTTTACCAAACGTGCAGAGATCCTGATACATTATAGACAAGAATTTGAACAAAGGAAATTGGTCCATGCTCCCCCATTGCCATTGTTGTAAAAATTGGCAGGTGGTTTAGAGTTCTTGTTGTTAAATAAAACATATCAAATGACTAAATCTCTTTAAATTGACCAATCTATCATGATGAATTGAATTTATATTGAACTGCGATGTATATTGATATCCTGTTGTTGTTTTATGCAGGCAAAAGATATGGTTTCTCTAAGTAAAACGATTGCCACAAAAATTAAAGACAAGCAAGGAGAAATAACGGAAGACGAGGTAAAGATTATATAAAGTATGCAGAGAGCAAATAGTACTTAATGTTTTTTTTCATGATTCTGAACTTTTTTTTCAAAACCATCTGATCCTTCAGAATGTGCATATCGCTTTGAAATACCTTACACTATAACTCAAAAACCACATCATAAGGTATCTAACTATGGGTTATTGACTTTCTGTTCATTCAAACTGAATATGAAGAATCAGTGCTTTTTAAATGACCTCTCAAAATGTGGACTTAACATTAGTATCCAAAGTAATGCAGTAATCATTAATATCTGTGAATAAGTGCACAGGAAACCTGCGTTATCATTACTTTTTTCTCCCATACATTTGTACATTTTCTTCTGCAAAATAAGTGAAATTTTGCATTTTTTTCAATAGCCCTTGACTGTCATAAATGAAATATCATGTATTGACATGTTCATATAATCTTGAATTTGTACTTTTTTTTTTACACCTCAGTTTCAGCTGCATTATAAAGAATCATTTTGCTTGCTAGAGAGATACAGCACGGGCTTGTAGATTTTTTTAAAAACATCACTGTATTAATAATACATTTTAATTAAATGCTTTACATACAGACAATACTTTTATTTAAAAACTCAAGTTATGCAAGTGTAATGGATTTTGCTTAAGCTGAATATTATATAATTATCAGACAGTGAAGTTCAAGTCTTATCTGCTGAGTATGGGTATCCCTAACCCAGTGACCCGAGAGACCCATGGCACAGGTGACAAGTATTACTCGGAACTTGCTAAACAACTGTCAGACCTGCTTACTGAACCAGTACAGGTGAGAGAGCACCAAGTTGATACATTTTAAAGTCTGTGGAAATGTCTTTTATATCATATCTCAAGGGTCTTGATGTAGTTATTTTTTATTGCTTCTCGTAACAAATTTTCTTGATAATAAAACCTTCCTTTTTCCATTTTATATATAGAATAAAAGTAGTAGATGGTGTGTTTCATTCACTAAGGGAATTGGTTTAAATTACTTCAGAGCCAAGATAAGATAACCTTTGACTATATCTGCCTAAACCAAAGAGTGCATGTCTACTTATTTAAAAATGTGATTGTTGGACAAGAATTATGAAGTATGACAGAGATAATTAATTTTGATTGTCTTTATCAAGGACTGAAATCTAAAGAAAACACCCAAGAAACTCTGTTTTAGCTTTATACAGTTATTTATTAACAGACAAAACAAAAATGTAATTTTTCCAGAAGACTGTATCAGGAAGGTCTAAAAAATATTTTTATTATTCCAGGAATGTGGAGGCATGATGACCCTCACTGATGTTTACTGCAGAGTTAATAGAGCACGTGGTATGGAGGTAAGTATTTGATTTAAAGTTTTAACGAAAAATTGGTGATTTTTGTTATTTGAGTGTTGCCAACTTAAAACTGAAATGTGCTCAAATTTCAATGGTGCATGTTAATCACAGACAATGACAAGTTTGATGGCAGTAACATTTCAGAATGGGTAATAATTATCATTGAAAGAAAATATGTGTAAATGAGTGACTAGGAAATTTAAAAAAAAATTAAATTGTGGGAGAATGAAGTGAATGTTTATCCGAATTGTAGGTTGAGTACGTTCACTATTTCCCGATTTGATTTGTTGCAGCTGCTGTCTCCCGAAGACCTGTTGCATGCCTGTGAGATGATGGAGATTCTGCGACTTCCTATTCGGTAATTGTAATATTTTATAACAGAAGATCATCATTAACCGTAGTGTGGACCTCCATAAAAAATACCTTTTTTTCCTGGAAGTTCCAGTTCCTTTTTGTATAAACAACACTCCTATTCATGAAATAGTTGTCACAAAATGTATTGTTCTCGTCAGTAGTTGTCCAATTGAAATTGAATGGCAAAATGCAATAAAAACAAAATACACAAATTAATATTTTCTGCTAGCACGATGATTTTATCTAGCTGTTTCCCATGGATGCATAACTATGTAAAATACATGTTATGGAAATGCTGATCGTATTATTAGTATTACTTCCCTTCCCACTTACTTATATGTTTTCAACATGATTTGGTGTTATTTTTCATAGAAAGATGGTAAAATATTTGAAAATTTATTGTCTACTTGGAGTGTATGAAATTTTGTTCTTCACCCCCATGCTTACCTCTCCTTCAAAATATTGTGGTTTCATATAAAAGTGTTCATTCTGGTTTTGGGCACAAAGAGTATTCAGAAGCTTTGTTCTGAAAATGAATTGTTAATGAGAGCAAACATGGCAGCCTATGTTAATAGAAATCATGTATTTTTCCAGGGTTTTTTTCACCTTATCTACTTTGCCAAGGTTCTTGCTCAGCTTGTATTTCACTTTAAAAATTATTAACGTTGCTTTCAGCCTTCCTTAAATGGAAAGCGGTACAGTACATGTATTTGTGTAATTAATTCTGGATATTGCTCTTGCCTCCAGTGGCTCTACTCTGAGTCATTTATTTCATATGGTCAAAAATATATAATTTTGACTTTTGTTCCATATTTGCTGGTCTTGATAAAAAAAATATAATGGACTTCACTATGTCCTTGTTTCTTATTCAGGTTACGAGTATTTGACAGCGGTGTTTCAGTGCTGCAGTCACAAAACCAAAATGAGGAGGAAATAGTTACTAAAACAACTGTGATGGTAAGGAAATATTTGATTAAACCAATATTTTTGTATTTAATTATTGTCTTCATTCACATAGATATCAGATTCCATGATCTATTAAAATTGGATTGTAAAACATTTTAGGTTACATATATTATAGAAGATAATAAATTTCCCTTATCAGTGACAATGTTACAGTTTCAATGAGCTTATGGAGAAATTTGAAATTTCCCCAGATTGAGGACAAAGGATCACTCACAGCTGAGGAACTGGCACAAGCATTGGGCCTTTCTGTTGTTTTAGCCAAAGAGAGGTTAGTGTTTAAATACAAAACAAGCTTTTATCTTACTATGAATGTTATGACTTCTGCCGTATTTTACTTGTGTCTTGTGCACGCATAGGCGTCTTTTTTTTTTCTTTTTTTTTTTTGTATTTAATCAGTCTGTGTAACACAAGTGAAACTCACTGAATGCTGTACATTTGTGTTTTTGAGTTTTCTGACTTGAGAATATTACACTGGATGATAATCAGTTTATGTGATTAGTCATAGCCTTAATTGTTTAGTAAGAAAATAACTGCATAAAAAGTATGTAAAGAATTTGCTTTTGTTATATCTTTAAAGGAAAATTGTAAAAGATGTCTTCAAGTAATTTATTGCAAACCCTTTTCAATGGTTTATGCTATTTTTTTACCAACAGGCTCCTTTTGACTGAAAAGGTAGGTGGAGTTTGCAGAGATGAAACTGTGGAAGGTCTCCGATTCTTTGCAAATCTCTTCCTTACTGCTGGAACTTAAAGAGCTATAGAACAATTTGTCTGTCACAGTTTTAGATAGTATTTCTTCCAAAGTTAATTCATTACCCATTGCAGTCACCCCTACCAAACTGCCTGTGCTAACATGTTCTTAACAGAAGTATGGTGCTTGTTAAAATGGTGATTTGTTCAAAGGCAGAGGCAAACAGTAGAGGGCTACTGTTAAATTACATTTCTGAAGAGTGATGATTATTAAATACTTAAGTTTAAATACAGGCAGTATAATTTAAATGATGTTTATTAATGTGACTTGTGTCTGAAAGCATGTGAATGTGTTGTTGATTTTTTTCTGCTACTGCTGTACTGGAGAGAGAAAAAGACAAGCCCATTAAAAAAAGAAAAAAAGGCAGTGCAGAGTTGAGCTTTGTCACTACGGATTTCAATAATATTAAATAGTTTGAGTGCTGACTGTAAGAGCGTGTGTGTATAGGGTCTCAAACCAAGGGCTTGACTGTTTATTAAGTGAAAACAATATGTTAGAATGTTGGACAGTCAGCATGTTATATATTTGGCAACACGTACATGCACATTTTGTGGTAATCACTAAGTCAAGGTGTGGCTTCACAATTGTGAAATAGTTAATGTTACATGCTATACGTACAGTGCTAATGTTGAATGATTAATTCATTTTTGTCACAAACATATTGTACCAAAAAAAGAAAAAGCAATAATAAAAGGCCTTGTGTTTGATGAAGAAAGCTAAGTAAATAGACCTTTTTTACTTGCTCTGTAACCTTATAAATCAGTGCAATAGAATTATTTACATAAAATTGAGCAGGGTTAGAATCATTTATGCAAATATTTCCTATTTTAAAATGTATAGAAGTGGAAAAGCAACAAAACTGACTACATGATTTTAAAGAATAAGTGTGGGAAAATTGTTATGTGCTGGTAATATTATAATAAAACTATTCGCCAATCAGGTTTCGTAATTGCTTTGTTTATTAAATGACTCATTATGATGTCTTGTTTTGATTTCTGTTTTGTCCTTAAACTAGTTTGTACTCAGCGTTTCAGAACTTTAGGCAAGGTATATTTGGCAACATAAATGTTAGAAGTGTTAGATCTATAAAAAAGAATACCATGTACACATAAATGCAGCAGTCACCTGAGAAACATTTACAAAATTATTGCTGAAGACAAATGGACCAACAGCAGAGATTTCTCTGTTTCTTTTTTTAAGGTTTAAGACGGTTCATTTTTTTTTGGTATTATAATTACATGTTATAAAATGATCAATAAAATAAAAGTAAATGGCAAAAAGAGCAATAGCTTATCCGGATGTCAATCGCATGAGCTAAAGTGATGATACCAAATCACTTTACTCCTAGGCAGAACAGCAGTCTGTCGTAGGTTTCCTTGCCCAGCATAAAACCTCCATACCAGATTTGTACATGGTTGGTAACAAGGCATAAATGTGTATAATATTGTTTGTCTAAGGTTGTTAAGTTACAACATGGTCACTCTCAGGATTTGAACCCGGGACCTTTGGATTGGAATCCAATAAAATAACACACACATATATCACCTACTATATGAATGAAGCCTGTTTAAAAAGTTTTAGTTTGTTTGCATGTTTTACTCCCACGTGTTTTCACTATAGCCTGTAGTTAGCAAAGAATGCTGACACATGAGAAATTCAAGAATATCCAGTGTCGTGAGCAATCCGAGCTGAATAACTTTTGAAACTACATGTAATAGTGAACCTACATAAATTACCTGCTGTGTATCAGAATGTGGAGTATAGCAGTCCATTTTTTTGTCTTTACTATTGACAGGATTGTTAATGAGTGACAGTTTCATGCTTGGGTTAATGTAAATTTTAGTTTTATTCCCTGTATTGGAGGTGATGGGATACATGTAAACGTAATTCTTTATGATTTTTTTATGATTCCTCAGACAGGAGGAACATTGAAGTCGTAATAACTAGATCTAAATGCCAGTACATTGTGGGCCTATTTTGCATATATAATGCAAACAATTTTAAGAAGTAAAACAGTTAATTTAGTCAGGTATGGTGTATAATTTTTGAAACTGGTACGATGATTCAGTGATCTCGGGCTTGAGACTGAATTTAAAAGACCCAGATTCGTATCCGAGTAGATCAAAGTTGTCCAGTTTTACACCTTAAAACAGATTTGCCTTTACTTTGACTCACAGGGGTCCTAACATGTCAACAACTAAAAAGAATTTCATTCTCAGACCTCAAATCTTAAAACGATTCAATGAAAACTGAGAATAATTAAGAGAATTGGGAATAATTTTCTATAATAAAGAGACGTATGGCGCGGTAGCCGAATGGTTAGAGCGTTGCTCTCCTAATCCAAGGGTTCAGGGTTCAAATCCAGGAGGTGAAAGTGTTGTGTCCTTGGGGAAGACACTTTACACAATTTTTCCTCTCCCCACCGAGGTGCGAATTGGGTACCGGCATATTCTGCTGGGGAAGTAAGCCTACGAGAGACTAGCGTCCTGTCTAGGAGATGATGTAAAAATCATCTGTTCCACTTCACGCTGCTGAAACTGGGATAAGCTCCGGCTCTATGGGCCTCATTGGCCTTGAAGGAACTTACTTTTAAACACTCCCAGGATTGACCTTCTTTGCGCCAACATTGTGTTTAAGTATTATGACTTCACAAAGAAATAGAAATAACATCAGCACAGTGCAGCAATAGATAAACTCTATAAGTAGAAGTAAAATTGATCTTCAAGCTATACATGAACCCTATGTTAATCCTGGTTTCAAAAACACAAGACGGAACAGGTGATTTTCAAAATAAATCGTCTCCTAGACAACAACCTAGTTTGTGGCAATAGATAAAACCTTCACAAAAAAAAAAAATATATATATATAGATCTAAGACGTCCATGGTAGCACCACGGTGTCCGTTCCTTAGGGAACAACTGCTTATGGCAAATAGAAAAACAGATGCTGCTGTTAGGATAGACCTGATTGTCAAAAACAAACTGGAAAAGTTTCATCCTTAGCTATCAACACGAATGTTCGTGCTGCTCTTATGTAAAAACTCTATGTATAGTAAAGTTCCTTCAAGGCCATGAGGCCCACAGAGCCGGAGTTTATCCTGATTTCTATAGCGTGAAGTGGAAAAGATGATTTTTACATCATCTCCTAGACAGGACCCTAGTCTGTCGTAGGCTTAGTTCCCCAGCAGAATATGCCAGTACCCAATTCGCACCTAGGTAGGGAGAGGAAAAATGGTGTAAAGTGTCTTTCCCAAGGACACAACACGATCACCTCCCAGATTCGAACCCTTACCATTTGGCCACCGCGCCACACTCTATGCTTATTCTGAATACATTTTAAATGTTTCACTGACCAGTAAACGCAGGTAAGAAATAATGTTTACCCACGGACATTATATAATAATAACAAAAAAAAGGTATATATCATAATACTGTTATAACGCCTGCACTATAGGAAAAATATAGTAGTAATGTTTTACAACACACATTAGCAAAACAAATCTGCACATAAAATCTAGTACCATCAAGGAAAACACCAGTCAAGTATTAGAGTAATCAAGATTTTCTCAATGCCCAATGATAAATTTATGACAGTAAAGTGTCAACGTACATGTGTTTTTCAGATTTTTTATTATTTCAAAATAATTTTTTTTTTCAAATTGTTTGTTCAGAATTGGGATTTTGAGTCATGTTTGGCAAATAATAAAAATAATAATAATAAAATCATAATAATGATGATGACATCAATAATAATAATACTAATAATACTACTACTAATAATAAAAATAATAATAATAATAAAAATAGATAATTGATGTCATCATTCCTTCGAACTCTGACCTCCCTAGATTCATGAGATCCTTCTCCTCTTTCTTTACTTGTGTTTGACATGTTTACGGGCAAAAGGGCTAGAACTCTAGAAAACCACGTAGGAAAGTCTTAGAAAGAACTGTGGCTATAACGGAACCGAACGCAAACCCCGGCTATGGAATGGAGACTGATAATCGAGGCCGTATGTGCCGCCCAACACAAAGTCAAGTAACTAAAGATAGGCATGACATAAGCTGTGTGTTGTTTGATCTAGCAGTAGGTTAATACAGTGCTTTAAAATAACGACTTAGAACGAGTTTCAGCCGATCGGCATCAATGGCGAGCTCTGGTGGAAGCCTTATGTACTATTTAGTACAAAGAGGATTAGATAGACAGATTAAAAAAAAAGGAACATTAAAAGCAGTCGGGTGTGAGCTGAGTTCATCAGAAATGTACTGAGACTTCCTGTGAAATTCAAGTGGTGATTTTGAACAAAAGATTTGCATGCATGTAAGCATGATGTGCTCTTGAAATCGCATTTTTATATTTTTCTCAGGTTCACTTCAATCTCTGCTGAAAAGAGCAATTAAAAACACAGAAAAAACTCACCTTAATCTGACTAGGCCTCAGCTTCGATAGAGTATCCTTGTCCAATCCAAACACAATTGCATTGAGAGCCCCTGGGAGAAAAATAAAAAGCTGTAAAGGAAATTTCACTCATCTCTCACAACCTTTTCAGTGATTATTTCTTAATTTCTTTGTTCTGAAAAGGCACGCTATTGGTAGAAATTAAAAAGAAAATTATGCTGAACAAAGACAAATAGATATAATAATAAACTCAGTCATGAAGATGCAATTCATACCATGGTGTGTGCTGTAATTGCCTATAAGGCTTCATCTTTATCCAGTACGTGCATACGTTTCTATTTTTCGATTTTTCTGCAGAGATAATTATGGATGATGAAAAGGGTCCTTCTTTAAAAGCAATTGCGTTCAATCTCTTATGTGTAGACAGACTAACCGTGAAGTGGAGATGATATGGAAGCCAGAAGCACCAGGGTAAAGACATGCTTGTCCGGTGAGATGGCATTCTGGATCCTGCAATACAAACGTCAAACCTTAATTTCCTTTCTTCGGACTTACAAAATCAATAAAGTAAATCAAGATTAGAGTGTTTGAATTTAAGAGACTCATAACCATAGGTAACTCTGAGAATAAATATACCGTCGAACCTGCCTAGACGGAAACCTGCCAAGACGGAATCTTATTTTCCTCCCCGTGATTAATTCCTATATATTTGACCTGTATAAAACGGAAACCTGTCGAACGCGGAAACGGAAAGCAAAATTCTCTCCCAAATGAGCAAATCACATATGAAAGACGGAATTTACTAGCCAAGGCTGCTTTAAAACAAGTGCTGAACGATGAAAAGTCTTTCATTTTACCGACCGCTGACAAAAATCGTAGGAGAAAGACCGCAGTCCCTTTGTGCCCCCGCTGCTAAACCGCTGGAGCCATAAAATTATGCAATTGGCCTAGGCTGTGGGCGGTTTGGTACCGAAGTATGCGACTTAAGATTGACTAATAACGAGTGTTGAGACCGTGTGATGTAAAACCAGAGCATCGTGGCCAGCGAAACTGAGCCTTTGATTTTTACCAACAGTAAAACAGATCCATCCATGGTTCCGTCGCCGCTCGCTTGGTTTGCGTCCGAAGAACCAATCATTGACTTCTTTCTGTTATAGTCGGTTTTCCGGTCCCGGATGCTCGCAGTTCTGATACCGCCAACGGAAAACCAACCAATCAGCAAACTATATAAAATACTCCTGGCTATTAAAGACTATTGCAGCCCCCGCCCTCCCTCTCCCCTATACAGCGCCCCACCCTCACATCCGCCCCTGCACTGGCCCTGCCTAATCCGTCGGCGATATCCGACCTGCGGAAAACTAACGTTACGCCTAAACAAAGAAACCGACAGAACCTGCGCGAGACGGAAACTCCCTTCCCCCCCATTTCTGTCTTGGGCAGGTCTGACTGTATAGACATAAAATACTTATTTTGTCAACTCAAACCGTTCACAAAAAGCATTTGACTGGAACTCGATAACATAAATATACTTGCAGCAAAAACCAAATTAAACAAACATGTTCAGCATATATGGTCAAGATGCAAGCAAAGACGGACCAACTTAACGAGCTCGCAAAAGGAGTAGGTTTGAGGATTCTTCCTGGAAAAAATCAAAATAATGAAGATTGGAAAGGTATCTGCTTTGGAGGTCAACTTAGGTAATACACCAGTGGAGAAAGTTGAGGAATTCACA